>NW_022045979.1:17390-37736 GCF_001654015.2 Drosophila navojoa
CTCTCTCTCTCTCTCTCTCTCTCTCTCTCTCTCTCTCTCTCTTTCTCTCTCTCATGCAAACACAAACTCAAATAATATTTTTAGCCTTCCAAGCAGGGTACCAACGAGGAGACACCATCATAAAATTGAACAAAGTTGACCAATTTTTAAAGATCATCCCACTCACTCAAATCTACAATACCACATCATAGCAATTCTACATATTTTGTACCCGTGCTTTACATCGTCTTCATCAGGAACTCTCACCACTTAAGCTGCCGATTATTCCAGCGAGGGGAGTCACTATTGAATTCTCTGAAATTGCGCTTAGAGATAGAATTTATTAGAATCTCTCTCATGTCCAGCCTGAACATTCAAATGTCATTCAAGTGTCGCGCATTATACAATCATTTTAGAGTCCAATGACTGCTGTCTGTGGAACAAAGTTCAGACTTGAGCTGGGCATAGCGATAAACTCATTTCATAAATCGTAGCTAGATAACTCAACTCAAAGTTCCTGACCTCACCTAACCTGATGCTGGGGAGAGCGAGGGGTCAGAGCAGATGCTGCCCGTCGCTGGTCTCGGATGTCGCTGTTCTGTTGAGCCACACAAGCTTATTTAACCGGGCAATTAGCTAAATGAGGAGCATACGAAAGCTCAAGCCGCACGCTCGCAAAGGAAATGTTAAATTGCTCACGGTGTATGTATGTATTTGCCCATAATGACTACAGACCCTTTCGATCTTACTTGGTTTTCGCTTAATTACAGCAGCGAGAGTGAATTTCACTTGAGCGTAACAGACATTTCACTTAACATTTATGTTGGAGAGAATTACTTGGAGTGGCTCGAGTCGGCGCCTTCTTACATCATCCACTCAACTGGCCGGCTACCCAGACAGTCCAAGCAGTCCAAGCTGTCCAAGCTGCAAGTCGTCACGGCTTACGCACATCCCATGCCAGCTAAGAGCCCAGGCAAAACACATCTATCTTCTGCTCGAATAGTGCTTTACGCTTTCTTGGCTGCCCAAGTGAGCGACTATTTACTTTACGGTATTGCCTTATCAACACGATTACGACAACCATGCAAATCTATCGGCGGACCTAACTCTTTATTTCTTATGAACTACTTAAACAAAATACATACAAAAAAAAAAAACAATTGTTTTTAATGCGTTAAGTGTAGATGGGACTGGCCTAGACTTCCGTCCACGATCGGCCCTCGGCTGGCTTCATGTGATGGCTGCTGCTGGCAAAGAGACCCGTGGATGCATGCGACGCCCCGCCCGAGGCACCCAACGACGCATTCAGCAGCAGGCCCAGAGCACTGCTGACCAGGTGCGAGGCGATCTGCTTGATGAACCCGTTGGAGTCGAAGCCACCCGAGCCTTGGGCTTCCTTTTTCTTCTGGCGCGGCAGCTCAGCGCTGCCGTGACGCTCCTCCGACGCCTCGGGCGGTCGCAATTTCGACTCCAGGAAGGCGCTCAGGAAGTTTTTGGTAAATGTGAGTGGCTGCGGGGGTCCTTCGTCGTCGGGATCCTGCAAAGACAACCAGAACGCAGCTGTAGCCAACACGATTCACTCACAATCCCTCAACTCGTCAATGTTAGTAGCACAAACACAAAACAAAGAACATAAAAAGGCTTAAGTACTGCGCTCAACGAGGCCAGAACGGTTCCCACAAAGTTGCCCAGAAACTGTCCATTGTTTATCTGCAAGGCGCAAAGGAAACGGTCGTTAGAGTGGGATCATGGAGAGCGCGCCGCGACACATACCGCACCGCCTCCCCCAGACAGACCATCGAAGGCCGTGCCCACGTACTGGCCCAGGACCGTGCCAAAGTTCTTGTTGCCCGCCAGCAGGCCGGAGATTAGCGATGTCGCCGTGCTGATCAGCGACTCGATGTCCAGGCCGCCCGGCTGTAGCAGGAAGAGAAAAAGAAACTTGAGCATAAGCGAGCTGCCCCTGCACCCCTCCGTTGCCAAAGCTTACGCCGAAGAGCGTCGAAACGAGGCCCGTGAGTGCGCCAATCAGGGCGCCCACATCCGAGCCGCCCTCGCCCTGCACGGAACAAGAGATGTTGGCATTAATCGTATGGATTGCAGTATTAATCGTGTACTCACGCCACTAAGGCTGCCGATGAGGCCAACGAGGCCGCCGCCCCCACCGCCGCCTCCGCCCGGGCCGTCATCGTCGCCGCCGAGTTCTGCCGAGCCGACGTCATCCTCCTGCTTGGCATTGGTTGGGATTTTGGCTTTAGCTGTAATATTCCGCGACTTTATACGCGCATTAATGAGGAATTATTCAACTCTTCATCAGAGATGGAGGCTTTTAGTTCGATTAATTGTCGCGTGGCTCACAAAAAGACATTTCAGACCCTGATTCGTTTTTGCCTACAATTAGTTTTGTTAGCCAGTAAAGCTAAGACCTGAACGACTATGGGATGGCACGAAGCAAATGTGGGTTCTTTACAGAAGGTTATCTGCTGAATTGAATTTTCCTATAATAATCATATCTGGCTAGTCAGGTTCAGTAGACTAGTGAGCTTATTCAAGTTAGTCACACCATAAAACTAGCTATCACTAAACTAGCGACACTCACAGCGTTTTCCAGCTCATCAAATTCGTTTTCCGACTGCGCTGCGTTATTGCCCTCATCGCTCTTCTCGAAATGCTGCACCACCAAGTTCTCCCGGAAGTCGTCCTGAAAAAGGTTCGCAATTAGCGTATATCCCATTGAACTCAGCACGAAGGCAGCTCACCTCCATCAATTTGGCCTTGTCCTGAAGCATAGCCTCGATCTGGTCCCTTATGTTATCGGGGCTCTTCGCCTCGTCGACTGCCCGCTTGTGTAGGACCTTGTGACTCGCCCTGTCCAGTGGGCCGCCGGCTGTGGCATGCTTCAGCAGGTAGTGCAGGGTGCGCTCTATTTTCGTGTCCAGCTCCGTCTTCATCTGAGGCACCTGCTCCAGTATGTGGCAACGCAGCTGCCCCAGTCGCCTGCCCACCTCCTGCTGCTCCTCGCTGAGCAGCGCCTGGAGCTGCAGCTGCTGTTGCTGCTGTTGCTCCTTGAGCACGCTGTGAACTTCCCGACGGAACTGCTGCTCGTCCTTATCATCGCACAACACGTCCATGACGCTGCCCAGGATTTTGAGGGCTTGCTGATCGCGGGACATTTGCTGCTCGATCGCATCGATCCTTGGCAATATGTCGTTGTCCGGCTCGGCCGCGGTCTGCCGCAGCAGCTCCTTGATGGCCTGTACCAGATGCTGCTCCATTTGCTCCTTGGTCTGGCGGGCACCGTTCAGCAGTCCCAGCCCCGTCAAGGCGCGCAGCTCCTCCGGCGGCAGGCTGCGCTCCAGCCTCCTATAGGCACTGATCGCGCGCACCAATTGCGCTTGCAGCTTCACTCCGCCAGGCCGGGCGCTGGTGCTGCTCCAGGAGCAGGCGCAGATAAGCAAAACCAACAGCAGCAGCGCCTGCAGCTGCCCCGTGTTGTTCATGGCTTGGTCGCTTCACTAAAACAACGCCCAGCTGTTCTCTGCACTTTATATATGACCGAACTGTCCATCGTGGATGTCATCCGTTGCGCTCCGATCCGATCCCTCGATCGCTATGGCTCTGCAAGCTAAATGGTTTTCCGCTTAGTCGCATGTGGGCGTGCCAGCGCCTCCTCCGCCTCTTCTTAAACTCCACCCACCCTCGCTTCACTGCACAATTTATTACATTGGGTAATCGTGTATGGATAAAGCAACAGATATACACATACATATATACACATAAGACATAACTGAGATATAGATATAAGCATTATATTTCTATATCTGTTATGTCTTTTGCTGTCCAGTGATCCATGTCCACATTCGATTGCCCAACTGCATCAAGGTATGCAAATTTCCTCAAGTAAGTAATTATTATTGGAGTACGAACAACATCGGAGATTGCTTAGGATATTCTTATAACTGATCGGGCGGGTGTACAGAGGGCAGAGCAATTCTAGAAGTGTCAGCATTGCGCGATACTCCGCTCAAACGTGAGCTCAAATATCGCAATTATACGCTGGCTGCGACTGTCTCCGCTCCAAGTCACCTCTTGGCCTGCAGTAAACGAGCCAGCGCATCTACTTATGGCAGCCATCTTAATATGTCGCCCCGATAGCCGGTCATTAGACTGTAGCCACTGCCAGTCAACGTCTGGTCTATAAAAAGAGACCCAACAATTAGTGTTTGGCTGTCAATCAATCTACATAAATAACATACATGTATGCATGTATATGACACTAATTGTATGATCTGCATCTGTCGCAATCTCATCCACAGAGCTGCCAAACAAATGCTACAAATTAAAAACGAGCCATAGTAATCTATAAGTCGGGACTAGTCGACTACGAGATTCCCTAAATCCTTGCTTTCATCAATGCTTCGTTTCTTTTCTTCCTTTTAAAGTTCTTAATCGTTATATTTTCTGAGACCAACACGCTCATACTACGGACAGATATACAGACGCACAGACGGGTAGACGGACAAGGCTTAATCTACTCAGCTCGCCTGTTCAAGAATACATATACTTTGTGGGGTCTGCCACACCTCCTTCTGTCCGTTGCCTAAATTTAACAAAAGCAATATACCCTGATTTCAGGGTATAAATGCAAGTAAGATTGCTCTCGTCGGGACTAGTCGACTACGAGATCCCCTAAGCCCTGCCAAGAGCTGAATTTCAATCAATCCTTTCTTTTTATGCGTACATCATGCATCTACACACATAAGCATGCTCATCCTGACCAAGAATATGTATATTTTATACGGTATATACATATATGTATACTTTCTGCCAAGCCCCTTTTGCGTCATACATACATTTTCACAAAAGCAAAATACCCTGCTTTCTCGTTTTTAATGAGTTCGGGATATAATGAATCCACATCTCGTAGACGTAATAATAAATCTTTCTATGAATAAATAAATTGCGGAATACACTAAGAAACTTAGAATTACTCAGAATTACAGTCAGATCTTCTTCGTTGCAATCTCAAAATTTGGTCTTGACTATCTGAAGGAGCCAGAGTTAAGGCTAACGGCGAATTGATTCTACATTTGAGTATTTGAAAACAAAACTGTTGATTATTATTTATTGTTTTCAAACCAGATTTCTGGCCTTTCGAAAATGTTACATTTCAAAAGCATATGACCGACGTATTTGGACGAGCCTAACTATTTCATCTGGGGTCTCAACAAAGCCTAACTGAAGCCTAACTAACAGACTGAGCTTGAATTTAAAGTAAGGAAGAGTTCCAGTTTATGACAGCCTTATAATGTAGGGGAACATATGCAATCCAGAAACGAAATATACTTAGTTATCACATTAAAATACATATACATAGATGATCAGTTATTTGATCTTTACAAAAATCTCTCAATTGCCTCTGTTCAAACATGAACATGTCATATACATAATAATAGAGACATTACTCGATAACCTGCGCGTTATCCGACACAAGTAATAAATATATCATCCCTTAGTTGCAGCGACGAATGCAGCGACTAATATACATATGTATGTAAATCTAACGTGAGCCTGGGCCTAGCGATCTAAAAAAAAGACACTTAAATAAACATCTGTGCACTTGTTTGTATGGGAAATGCATCCTTCCAGTGACTGGAAGTAGTTTTAAGAATCTCTGTTAGGTACATAAGAGCTAGGTTTTTAAGCATTTTAAAACAAACAGTTCAGTTTCAATCTTGAATTCGGCAAATGTGGTGTTGTTTTTATTTAACGGTCTAACAGTCTCAATCAACTATACATCATTATAGTAAATAAATCAGCTGGAATAAACATATGTACAACAATGAGATTTGATATGATTTCTTTTTTTTGTGTAGGTAAGCACACAGGTAATACAAAACAAAAAACCATTGTAAGCTCAAATTGTTATTGGGCTTTCCGCCGTCAAAGGCGGAAGCGGAAATAGCGTGGCGAAGTCACGGTTGTGAGCAATCAGCGTCGGCATCGGCACTTGACATTGCCGAGCCGCACAAATCGCGGGCCACACAAAGATAACAGCTTCGTACTTACAGGCGGCGACGCGTCGATCTGGCTTGTCATTGAAGCTACAGATTTCAATCTCTGAGCGTGAAGTGTAAGTGCGGAGATATCCATTAAAGGGCGAGTAGGTAAACTAGTTTTTAGCCACGCTGAATGAGACCTGCCCAGCCAAATGCACATGACCTTAAGGGCTTTTAGTCGTTCGATCATAAAAATACCAGCTATCATTTACAGGGAATTACCTTAGTATGAAGCAAAGAGATGATCTAGGAAATGATGCAAATAAGTACAAAATATTCCTCATACAAGATCTATTTTATTCGTTACTTGGCATGGAAAATGCACATTAGTCAAAATTATATTATAGCATAAGCTGAATTATATTATAGCATAAGCTCATATTTTGAACGATTTCAACAGGTTAATATGTGAAAATTGGAATGGAGATATAGGTAAAAATGCAAATTTGGATTTGAATATAATGTATGTTCAGATACAAAAGTAAATAGAAATATATGAATGCAAATATTTATATAATGATATAGGAAGAGGTTAAGCTTCAGTTATAAATATATACATAAGACATGTGCAGATGTGCCAATGCACATTGACATACCGATCTAGATTGAAATATACGTATTCAAATACAAAAACTAATACACAGAGATAGAATTCAAGTTTCAGTTAGAGAAACAAACAGATTCATATGAGAAGATAGATACAGATACAACAAGTAAGACGGATTCCGGTACAAATACACTATAGTGCTAAATTTCCAGATCAACAACTCTGCTAGAACAACATCTAGCTGATCTATATTTATATGTATTCAGATACAAAAATTAATACATATAGATATGAAATTCAGTTAATGAGACATAGATAAAAGCGCATATATATATATACAAATGTTAGGTATAAATAGTAATACAAGTACAAATACATTCACAATTTCTAGATCAACAACTCAGCTATGACAGCAGCTGAGAGACGATCGAACAGAGGATTCGTCATCGCGCAAACACTCGTAGGAAATTTCCCCCACGTGCACGAGTATCAAACGAACGAAAAACAAATAAAAGTATGTGAAATTTTCCGCCGCAGTCCCACTGTAATGATACAGTTAACTCAGCAGGTAATTTAGCTTAACAACACCGAATATTAAATACCCTTGCAGTGATGGAGGATTCAAGATCTCAACTCAACTTCTTGCAGCTCTAATATCTCCTGCTTCGCTCAGATCTTTTTTGTCGTCAAAGATGTGAAATCTCTCATGCAATATTAGCTTCAAGCTTCAGATTTTTCTGGAATCGGCAGAGCGTAGCAAACGTCGATCGATGACGCTGGATACCAAATAGGAAAAATAATTTTAGCGAAATCAATTAACAAACAGGCAAAAGCCAGCCTGAAGGCCGCCAGCCGCTGGCTTGACTTGGCCTGAACTAGTGTGTGAATGTGTGCGTGTGTGTGCGTTAACACATATCTTTGTGCAAGAAATAATAACCTTGCCAAATCGTTTGACTTTGTTTTCATTAGTCGCCGAAGCTTGGCAAACCCAAGCAGCACGCTGCAATGCAGCTTGACAAAAAAAAAAAAAAACAAAAAAATCAAAATCAAAATCAAAAAGCAAAAAAGTCATAAAACCAAAAGCCAAAGCAAAATAACAGCAATACATAATATGAAAACAGAAACAAAAAACTTATAATTTTATTGGCAAAATAACTATAAACTTTGCACTGCTCTGAGCAATTTATGATTGCATTTAGTGTCGTATTGATAAGCGAACTTTGAGCTGAGGCCGGAATTAGAGCGGGGCCACACACACACACACACACACAGATACAGAGACAGAGACAGCGAGACAAGAACATATTGCCAACTGATGTGTAATACCCATAAAACCTGAGCTCAGTTGATAATTGTTTGGCAAATTGCTGCAATCTCAAAATTGAGAGCAGCCAATGCTGTGATACCCTATGAAAAACGGCGCTTCAATTGATCAGCTGAATAGGCATGTTCAAATCTATATATTACGATATATGCGTGTTTCAAGTCAAATTTGAAGCACAGACGAGCTAAAATCCTTAGGTATTCCAGCTTCTATTTGGCTAGAGATACGTGGACCTGGTTTCGCCTGTTTCATGCTTACGAAGCACATTCAGCTCATATATACATACATACGTGCATACAGAGACATATACATACATAGACACAGCAGGTGCTGACATCGTGGTCAGTCACGTGTGGCGCCATATCTCATGGCTGCCCCAAAGGGCTGCCAAAAGAGCATAAAATCTGGAAGGTTTATAGCGTTTAATTGCACTGGTTGTGTGTGTGATTCAATCTCGTCTCTCAAATCGCCTTTGAATATCTATGCATGAACAAATTCATAATAATGTCCGCGCACTCTTAATGCTATAGGCCCTGACTGTTCAGGTTTCTGGACAGTGTGCATTAAATGGCCAATTGCCGATTTTGCCATCAGGCCACACGCCCTAAGGCCAAGCTGACTTAACAGTGCAGACATATTCAGATGATTATAGATATATAAAGATATGGATAATTATTATAATTATAGTTGGCATTGAGTTGCACTAGACTTATTTGTGAATGTCGACCAGGCTTATAGAGTTGGTATTCATATCAAGCGATCCGACAGGAGTCCTTTCCGGCTTCTTCTGCAGCGGAGTTTTCTAGCAAGCTGATGCTCTATTGTTGAATGTTACTTTATTATATCTCCGACTGAACCATATTAATCAACAAAAGTTTTAGGATCGCCCACACGCCATTTGCAATAGTCCTGCTTATCTAGCCAAAAATCAGCTAAGATAAAAATATTGAAAGGACATTTTATATTAACATCCATTTATGATTCGTCTAATGTATAAATTTTAATTTCAGATTTAAATTAGACATAATATTTCGACCGAAAATTAAATATTTGCTGTTATATTTAAACTCTTTCTATAATTGTATATGCTTAACTCATGGATTGGTCGTAGTTTTATCTGCTTAGGTTCTATTATACATCCATGATTTAAAATTAAATTATTAGTTTCACAATTTACCCCAATAAAAAAGAGCAGCAAAAAAAAAAAAAAAACATAAACGCCGACTCATTGGGAGATTTGTAATTGAATTTTTTCCTAACAAATCATTTCAATCAAAGTCAGACAGGCCACAGCGAAACCAGATTTCGCAAGTCACTTAGCTATTCTTGGCCAGTCTAATTAGTTGACGCTCGCAGCTGACCCCAAGCGCTCAGCAAGAGCCGTGCAATGTCGCCGACTCGACGAACCGGCGACTTGGACTTGTGGACCCAATGAAGATAATAATACAAATGTTGCGCGACAACTTAAAAAAAAAAAAGAGATCGAACTAGATCGGCTAAATCAATATTACCCTTCATAAGCCCTCTAAAATCTAAAAACCTAGTAAACAATAAATTTCGCTCCTTTCATTTGTTGATCTGCATCATCAAAATTAGTTAATTTTGCCTTGATTGTGGGAGAAGGCAATTTAAGGCAGAAGTGCGTGAGGTCAATTTGCCTATTTAGTATACTGAAGAGTTTCAGACCTAGGCTACTCCGTAATTCATGAGTGCCTTCTAGTGCGGCACGCCCCACTGAATCAGTTGTGCGATATTTCTTTCACACCTCTTGACAACGTTAGTCGGCTGATATTCAATTTGATGTAGCTCGCATAGTTGAGTGCGGCGGGCTCCTAACCGGGTCCAAAACTGGTACGTGGACGTATGTGCCAATCACCCAAATGACAGCCCTGCCCCAGCAACAAGCCGTCAAATTACTCTGTGAGCCTGTTATAGCCTGTAACCCATGTAACCCCAATCAGGCTCTATAGCCGTTGTATTGCAGGTGAAGGCGAATCGGGGACTCTAATGTCCTCATACATATTTGGAGTCTACGAAGTATGAAAGCATTCGCTTAATCTCTAATACCATAATGATCGATGATCGATGGCTGCAGGAGAGAGGAGAATTATCTCATTCCTTGTTCCGTTCCCAGCATAACAACTCATTCAAATCCCTTATCCACATGCACATATTAAACTTTCCGCCAGCTTGAACGAACAACTTTTCAATTCAGAACTCGATTAAGTGCAGAGCGACAAAATGGCCGACTTCGAGTTGTGGCGTTGTCACAAAGCGGAAGTTGACTATCGCATCTACATAAGGCAGTCGATATGTCGAAAGAAAAATGAAAAAAAAAAAAAACTAAATGAATAAGTAGCTAAATTAAAGCGAGCGACATCAAGATCGATTTTGGCTAATTCTCTTTCTGAGTTTATTTGATTGGCTTTGAATGAAAAGCGACTCTGACAAGAGATCACAGTGCGAGCAGCTCTTTACCTTCGGCAACAGGTTGTCTCTCTGTACATGTGTGTGTGTGCATGGTCTGAAGGATAACCAGTTGAGGTAGATACACTGGCCACAGTCACAAAATTTGCTCATGTCGCTGGTTTGGGTTAACGACACAGAACAGCCGCTTGTTTTCAAGATATGCATGGAAAACTACAAATTACGCATACGCCGCATGGGCCGCGCGCTTGGCAACAGCAACAGCAACAGCGCAGGCAGGGCAGCGCAGCTCAGCATAGCGCAGATAAACTATCTTGACGCTGTACGATTACAAAATGAAGGCAGGCGAGAGCAAAAATAAATCCGAATCTCAATCCGAATCCGAAACGCAACTCAAACGAGTCGCAGTTTGAGTCGACCCACAAATGTTGCATGTGTTTGAAATCGGTTTAAGGTGAATTAGATTTTCACACACACACGCACACATATACACGCACGCAGACAAAAGATTGACGAATATTTAGTCACAGCCTGTGCTTTGCATATGCGCAGAATTATGAAATTAGTCGCGGTCTCCATTCGCTGCCAAATCGAAATGGCATTAAATGCAAACTAGTAGCAGAGCAGAGAGGCTGAGGCTGCCCGACTAGCAAATACCATGCAGCCAGAGACGAGCTGTAACTAGAGGAAAGAATATTGATATCCTTTCGTTTGTTCATTGATTCAAGTTGGAATGAAGAAAAGGGAAACTCTTTCTTTTTCAGTGTATGACTATTGGATAAATAAAATTTATTTGTATTACATATTATACCATTTTATATAAATATGAATGAGATATGTTTTCATCATGATACGAGTATATATTTTATTCATTTGCAAAGTAAAAATATAAGCAACAAAACATATGCCTCTGCCGACAACTTTTCAGCGGGTTCAAGGTGCAAACACCAAATGAACTTTAGCGCGCGTTACGTTTTCGTTACGTGACTGTTGAGTTTGGTTTCGGACCCGCACTGCCACGACTGCCGCATCCCCTGCATTTGCATATCAGCATAAGGAAGCTTGCTAATTTACCTATCCTGTGAATGAAAACTCTATGAAAACTTATGTGAGTCCTTCTTCCGAGATGACCAAACTCGTGATAATTTGATGAGGCATTGCGTCTTTAATAGACTTAAATGATGTCGACTTCAAAGAAGCACATCCGCATTTAAAATATATGCAGCATTTCGAAGGACAATTTAATCAATTAGTATTTATATGGCTTTGCATTTGGCAGCTTCACAAACAAACTCAACTGAAAGAACTTTTGCTTAACGAATCAAAATAAATATATAGAAATAAAAATCATATTATGTATGTATGTATATACATATATACATGTCGGATATTTCTCCAGATTAGATAATTTTGTGGAGCCCTTCTTCCTCTTGCTAATCAACTGTCCGATTCTTCACTAGCACGTTTGAATACATCTATCGCAACCAACTGGCAGCCCCGTCAGGACCACACGCGATATTAGTGTTAAATAACATCTCACTCAATCAATATTACCCAACACTATGCATGAACCGATATATCGATAAGATATCTATCTACTATCATAAAAAAATCGATAATGTTAAAAATGTAAGTCCCACAAATGAAATTTGTGAAAAAGTATGTAAGAGGCAGGTAGGTAGGCGTGGCAGGCACTTTCAATCAAGGTAACGAATTAGTTTATCTGACTGTCTACATTAGGTATGTAGACTCTTGTAATGAATACGCGGATTCTAAATATGAATTTTATAATTTAGATGTGTTCTCCCACTCCAACCAATTTAAGACTCACACGCCATCATTATACGTCATTATTGTACTCGGAGCTTGCACCAGGAGACTGCATCTCGAACAAAAGTTAATCAAGTCAATTAATTAACTATTAATTTCCCATAGAACATTCATAATGCAGGCCAAGCGTAGCCGCTTTACAAAGTGCGCAGTACGCGAATGTGTGATTTCGATAGATTTATGCTTACAGAGACAGCTGCTCTAGGCTGAATGGGAGGTGCCTCCCAGTCGGGTACTACTGACTAGCGATTGGATACTTGTAGGATTTGCCATCTCACTTTACACTGCCACAATACATAAAAAATGACAATAGATTTACTATAATTTGTATATTTTATGGGGGAAAAAACAAGATTTTTGCTGTATATTAAAAAATTAAAAATGTTTTAATGAACAGTTATTCTGAATTTAAGTTTAAGAAATAAAGTCAATCTTTCAAAATCGATTTACTAGCCCTATAATCATTGTCCTCGCAGGTTTTCTACTTCACATTTAATTATATTTTCCCATTTTAATCAAATAAAACCCTGATACTCTATAATAATTTTGGCTGTACAATTTGCACGATTTGTAAATCAAGCAAATAATATTTGTGTAATCTGATCAGACACTGAATAGCTGCACTAGATATTACTATGGTGCAATATTCCATTAGCCATACAGGCTGAGTTTGTTTCGCTATTGTGGCTGGAGTCTTGAAGCATGAAAATTATGAATGGAGTAACCCCAAATCAGATAAAAAGCCAAGATTATGCGGCTCATGATATGTTTATGTGGCTGTTTCTGTTTCTGTTTCTGGGATTGGCCGCAACTACTTTTTTGTCATGAAATCTTCAACTTGAAATATGTGCTGGTTGCAAAGGGTAAACATTTTTTTTATGTGTGCCTCATAGTCTAAGCGACAGAGGCGGAAAAACTTTAAAGATGAAACGGCCAAGCTTAAAATAACTTAAATTTTGTTCATTCTTCAATCAAAAAAAACAAGAGCTGTCGACCCCGAAAGATAGATAATAACAATATTCCTAAATTAAATTTGATTCCAACTGACTTTGGAGTATAGAGTCTCTCCTATTCGGCCAGCCAGAGTTCATGCCGAGTGCATTTAAATTCTCATTTAGGTGTGTTAAAACTATTTAAGATTGTTAATTTGAAAGCACTGTTTGGGTCGTTATAAATCCTGTTCGACCGCTTAGCTACAGTCCATAGAGTTAATTATATTATTCATTTCAATTCATTTGGCTATTAAACTGTTCCACTTTTTGTAGCAACATGCAATGATTTATACATATACATATTTATTTATATATTTAGTAACTATTGCTAAGCCGTAGTTTAGCACAGCTTAAGAGCTGAGTAGATGTTAAGACAACAAGCTGCGATTTGTTAAGCTGCGAAAACTTCTCGAGAAAGAGAAGATAGCGGGAGAGGGAGTGAAGGAGAACGACTTGGACTTTATGCACCTATTGTTTTTGATTTTTAATTATATACAGCTCATCTTGAAAGCCCGTATAATTATATGCATACCTTTCGTATATAGCTCATAATTTATGCAAACTCCTACAGAATCTTGCTCGAAAGCTGTTTCGCCGCTTCGGCCAGAGTTAATAACATTATCGAAGCTGATGCGACTGCAAAGGTCCCGCACTGGACACTCGGAATGCGGAATTCGGCTATTCAAAGTGCTTAGACCAATGGGTTGAGTAACTAGTTTGCTGGGGCCTTAAGTGCACTACAAATCGAAAGGTGCAATAAAAATGCAAGAGATGCAGACGAGCCGCAGATGCAGATGCGAATGCAGATGGGCAGCAGCTGCGCAGATTGTGTAAGCCTAATCCTGCTGCCCACAGCCTACGACTAACCATCTGACAGACTGTCAGGCGAAGCAAAGTGCGCAGTTGCAGCCGCAAAGCGGAAATCTCGCTAAGTGCCTGAATGGCTGAGTGGCGGTGGCCGATGGCAAGCGGGCCAAAGAGAGATTCGCGAATGATCCATGCAGGCCCAAAGCCTTCGCTCACATTCCACTCAAAGCTTCCACTCAAAGCGCTGCTCAGACAACGGCGTCTGCTGCTGCTTTTCGGCTTTGACTCACTTTCGTTTTTCAATTTTTTGAGTGCAGCGTCACAGTCAAGGCGTTAAGCGTCTGACGCCGAAACGCGAGCAGCGGCCACCAGCAACAGCAACAACAGCAGCAACAACAACAGCAGCAGCAACAGCTGCTCGCCTCCAAGCGTCTGCTGAGCAGAGCTGCCGCCAGCTGCTGCTGCTGCTGCTCGGTGCTGCTTGCTGCTGGCGTCGCAGTCACTTGCGGCGGCTCAGCGCTTTGTTCGAGCTTTAGTCGCTAGTGTATGATAAAATCACGTTAGTAATCAATTGCAAGCTCACCAGCCAAGACCGCATAGCCAGCGCCAGTTGCAAAAAGGTCCCAAATATTAATCAAAAACGAAAAGAAAACTAAAAAACAATATACATACACATTGAAAAATTTGAAAAAGAAAGAAAAAGCAAAGTTTGAAATCGTATTGTATTTAAACAACAAGCGAAAGAAAAGCGTTTACGTACTCGCCGCCGTTGCTACCCGTCGCCGTCGCACCAAACGTGAGGATATACTTAACACATACATACACTAGCATACACACACACACACATACACACACACACACACACACATAAACGTAACGTAATCTTGAGCTAGGTAAAACAAAACAAATAAGCAACAACAACAACAACAGCAGCAGCAACATTGCAGCTAATGCAAATGCAACAACAACAACAACAACAAAAACAACCGCCAAGCCGAAAATAGTTACAACAAGCGCAAATTCCGCAAGTTTCGCCCAACATACATATCTATTTATATGTATATATATATATATATATATACTATCATACATACATACATGTATCGTATACATGAACCAAAGCACAACTAAATCCAAAAAAAAAAAAAAAAAACCAAGCCAAATCCGAAGAAACGCCTAAAGTTTATGACGAAATTCATTTAATTAAATTTACTCTTTTTGCATATTTAAATTTATTTTATTTTATGTTTTTTTTAATGATTTTTTTGTTTACATTTTTTTTCTGTGCTGTGCATATTTTTTGATCGAAAAGCCGAAACAAAATTTACGCGTGTGTTGAACTGTTTTTTTTTTTACATTTTTTTTTTTTTTGTTTTTTTTTTCGTATTCGGCCTATGCCGTGCCCATACAAATGGATTAAAGGGTATCATAAGACCTTGTGCAGTACGAACGCACGAACAAACGATCGTAACGGACAAGAGACAGACAAACACGATATTCCAGAAACGATATACGATACGATAACAAAAGTTTATTCATGCCAGCAAATTGCCAAAAGCAACAGAGACTTCTAAAGAGTTTATTATGATGGGATGAGCATAGAGAGTATCGGATAAGAGGGGCAAGAGGAGCTTCGACAGAGAGGAGAGCAGAGCTATTTTGCATAGACATTCCAATAACAAAATCTGTGTATATTTACATAAATAGAAAGAAAAAGACGAGAGAGAGAAAGAGATAGAGAGAAAGAAGGGATTCCCCATGTAACCAATTTGGAAATTTTATTATTGTCTATCATCTATTATTTCAATCATTTAAGATAGACAGGAACTAGCAGCGGCCTTGAGATCAAAATAATCTTTGATTAACATATCTCTTAGCTCGAAAGGCGTTATACTATAGCATATATTTAGCATGTTATTATGCAAATTTCAAATACGAAAGATATAGGAAGGCAAGCTGAAAGATTAGAAGAACCGCTATAATAAGAGTGCATCCAATTTAAGCCGAGGTATGCAAAATGAAAGATTTGAAGACCTAAGACTCGATATTTTCCATTGAATAGGTTTAGAGTTGTCTTAGATCTTGTAGAGTCATATTGGAGCAGGCAAATTTGAAGACTGGAGACTTCACTGAAATTCACATTTAGTTGTTCAATCTAAGAATCGCCTTAGCTCTTATGTAAGCTCGAGCAGAGTGACAATTGAATCAAAATAAAAAGTGTTCAAGCTCAGCTTCTCTGGCTTTCAAAGACCCAAAACTCTAGCCATGGCACGATCGCATCATTACACAAATTGTTTGGTCAATGCGAAGCAGCTGCTGCCTCTACCGCAACTGCTGCCTCTACCGCTGCTGCTGCCTCTACCGCTGCTGCTGCTGCTGCTTTAATTGCAGAGAGAGAGACAATTTTTCGAGGTGGAGTACGTGGACAATGACAGGAAGTCGAGGCTTTGGCATTAATTAGAGGCAGCAGCAGATCGCGCCACTGTAACACCAGTGTGCAGCGTCATTTTGGGGTCCGTGTCATTCAAGCCACGCCCTGTTGCAAAATCACCTTCGGGCCAGCCGCTAATCAGACTTTACGGATTTCTTTTTTGTTAGGCTATACCCCTTGAACAGAGTGAGAGAGCGAGGGGTAGCCCACAATTGAGTTGTATTTCTATGATTTTGAATAGATGTTCAAGTCCGTCGAGGATTGACAGATCGCGCGTAGCACTCATAGATACCCCACTCTCTGCGGCACTCGCTAACGAATCAGGCGGTAGCTGCTAGTCGAGCATGCTCGATTTTTATTCACTTTGGCTCTTTGCTCGTATTTATTCAATTCATTAATAGACTATTTACAGCGTTCGGCATATGTAGGTCAGTTTTGAATATATGAATATATGTATTAAGTGGCATTTCAATGCCAGCTGAGCAACGCAATCAGATCAAATATATGGATAGATATGCATAGTAATCGTTGCTAAATTAGCAATAGTAACTACACAGTTGGTCAACTGCTGATGTGCCAAAAAAAAAAAATAAAAAAGTGAAGAGAAAGATGAATATTGGGGCTTTGGCTAAAAAGTAAAAGCAGATACATTAAAAATTTGCTGCCAGATGACATAACCATTGTGGCCGAGACGTCAAACGGGCTCCGTTGTCGTTTATTGCCGGTTTCTGACAGCTCTCGCAGTTAACACTCCACGCCGACTCTGCCGTGCGGTGTTGACAACCTTCACTCTCCCTTTCTACGCTGGCCAGCGTCTTTCGGCTTTGCTCCCTCTCTCGCTCACGCACTCTCTTTTCGCGTCTGTCTCTTTCCCACTTGCTTTGCTTCGCTTCCATTTGGCTCTTGGCGCTACGCCCTACTTAATAGTCGCTGACCGTTGGCCGTCGGCCAGCTAATCAGAGGCCCATAATTCCCGCCTAGATGAGTCGGAGCTCGCGAGGATCCCATCCAGCGTGCTGAGGCGGATGTGGAGCTGCGAAGGTCACTATAAAACCGCCAAAAGGGCATTGATTGAAGTGCACCTGCTAGGCGCATGACTAAAGCCGTCCAGTCTAAGGTCTAGGCCCTTAGTCAGCCATATAGACAGTTTGAGTAACCGCAGCTGAGGCAGTACGATATTTACTTTGATCTCAATGTCAGCTCTCGCTTCCTCCCGCCCTCGCCTTGATTGAAATTTCCCTACTTTTATGACATTGTCAACATTTAGTCATATATTAGTGTGCACAATCTCTATAATTAGCGTTGCCAATTCGCCATCATCATTAGGCATCGTTTAAAATGGCATTGCGACTGTCTCCCGCTCCGTATTACGCTATAGTTTTAGGGATATATCCATTAGCTTTTCGCCACATTTCTTACAATTTTAATATCTTTATTTCTCTTTCGCCATCGCGTATTTAAAAGTTTAGTTTTTCCATTTTGTTGATTTCCAGCGAATTTCTTAAAACTCTGTTTAAAGCTCACACACACACACACACACACAGACACAGTGGAGCACCACTCGCTTAACGCCGTTGGCGTCGCTGTCGCCGTCGCCGTCGCCGCCTCTGCCGACGTCTGCGCTGTCTAAATAAAATTACATAATTCTTATTGCGGCGTTTTCTATTGTTGTTGTTGTGATTTATAAATTGCTTTAACTGTTGTTGTTGCTTGGCTATTGCAGTTGTTGTTGTTGTTGTTGCTGTTGCTGTTACTGTTGTTGTTACTCTTGTTGTTGTGCACACTTTCCACACATAATGCGCATTACTCATACGACGTGTTGCCCAAGAAAGGTTCAATATTTAAACTTGACACACACTCGAACGACACGCCTAATCGAGCCACTTAAACGACAGAGCACGTGTAACGGACATGCGAAAGAATCAAAACCTGGCCACTCAATTTGCTTGCACACTAATTACAGCAACAACAAAAACAGGCCAGTGAACAAGGCGTTAGACCTTGCACCGGCCCTAAACGGAAAAGTAGCCAAAGTCGAGGCAAATCTAGATATTTTGTATTTTTTACTTACATTCATCAAATATAATTCAATGCAAACACACGCACACACACATATATATATATATGCATACACATGTATATGGACACATCCACTAATTGAACTCAATTGAAATATTCTTAGACTCGCTTTTATTTGCGGATAGTTTCTCTATTCTTACCCTATCTATTATCTTGTCTTATCCATTACAGATCCTCCTTTACACTTTGCTATCGACAACAAAATGTGGCAGCCGAGTACACAGCATTTTCTGGCGCTGATCCTCTGCAGCGCCGTCTGCCTGATTAGCGCAAGTCCTCTTCCATTGCCCGCTGGCAATCAGGAACTGGATGTTCTGCAAATTCCTCTAAGTAACGGAAAGGTAAGTCGAAACCTTAAATTCCTTTATCCATATATAAATGGGAATAGGCGAATGGAGGCTGGGTTGCCCTGAATAGAAAGACATTTTCTACTCTACTTACTCCACTTTAATAATATATAGCGAAAGATTTGAGGACATGTTTTGTATAATACGTCGCTATGGAAGGTGGGCGGAAAAGAAAGAGATGGGGATAGAAACGATAAGGATAAGTGAAACACGTACATGATCTTTCATGAGGGGATATCTCAACGTATTCTCTCTTTGAGCAAATAGACGAAATGTGAAGGGTCTAGTGTTGTCAAGGTAAATATCCACTCAAGGATTTTGACTAATAGCGTTATCAGAAAGAAACACTATTTGAAACCCTCACTGAAAGCGTATCCTGGAGATCCTGACACTTTATAAGGCGAAGGTACATAAAAGTAAATGTTCAAAATTTCCAGTTTCTAACCTATGCGACGGACAGACGAATAGACAGCCAGGCGGATGGGGTATAAATCAAATATTCTCTAGAAAATATTATATTAGCTAAACTGGGGCCTTCGGCTTGGCAAATCCAATATACTCCTCTTTACTGCTTGAATGGGTATAAAGGCAGGAGAATGGCTCTGACTAATTGCCACTTGGGTTGTAGCAGAGACTTTAATAGTGGTTGCATAATACAATCAGGAAAATGGATGTAAAAAGTCAGAGACTAGACATAAATTTGAGATGCATAAAGTCCTGACACTTTAGCATTCATATAAATGCGCCGGGCAACAATTCGGATAAAGCGAACTGTAGACGAGCTGCCCATCAACATGGAGCTCGACATTTATTGGGCATATTTGCTAAACACTTCCTGCTTGAGTGTCTGAGTTATGGCAATGATCTTCAGCGGCCCAAAAGTAGCATTTTTCGCTTGGGACGGCGCACGCGCTCACATTACGTATACGTCGCGTGCTCCTGCTGCCCTTTCATGCTGCTGGCGGCTGCTGCTCTGCGCTGTCCGAGTGGCTGAGGCAGGCGAGTGACTTAATGGAATTGGTTGTCCAACAAGTTAGTCGAGCTTGGGCAGCAAATTTTCCTTTTACTTTTCGACTGCTGCTGGAACGGAGGCTGGAGAAAATTCAGGTCTTGGGGTCTATATGCCACTAAAGCCGAAGTCGAAGTGGAAACCCGCGCAACCAGTTTGCCCGATACCAATTGCAAGGAAGTTGGCACACTTGCTACCAGTTTGCACGGCTGGCTTTAGAGCAATGGACCAGACATGTGGCTTGGGTGTTGGCCCAATCCGCGTAATCCCCGCTTCAAATGCGCTCGGCTATGACTGGCTGGCTCTATGCCTGGCTATCTGTCAAAATGTCCACGTACAATCACAGCATTATTTAATGGCCCAAACAATTATGAATTTAGAGTCTATTTCAGACTAATTTTGCTTTCATATTGGACAATTTAATTGCGCTTTCAAAATCTGCAAACGCAAAAAAAGCAACAACAACAAGTAAGAAAACTCTAGTCGAGAGCGCTCGACTAGATACTACCCTGAAC
>NW_022045979.1:37746-134654 GCF_001654015.2 Drosophila navojoa
CTGTTACATACATTTTAACAAAACCATTATACCCTGATTTCCCATTTTCAATGGGTTCAGGGTATAAAAACAAACGGACAAATATAAACAAATCTGACATAGTCCAAATGAACAGCCAGTGGATAATTTTTGCATCCATCGATGCCAGCTGCAATTTGTCTCACTCTGCACTGTGATTAGCGCATAGGTCACTGTTTAATTGTCGATTACGCGCTGATTTGTTGGCCAAGACAATTGAGGCAATCAACGGCGTAGCGCAGACCAGCTTTACGGAATAATATGCCAATTACGGTTGATTTGCATGACTTTTGCTGCCTCGTTTGAATGGCGACGCAACTATTTCGATCTCGAGCTGACTGAATATCCAAGATGTGAGGTTCTTCTGATCTGAGCCGTCAGAAATACATATGGCCTGCCTATAGCTCTATAGATAGCGCATTTAGATTTAAGAAACGGCGGACAGAGAGAGAGGATGAAGAGATGGACGGAAAGGATGACAGAAGGACGATTGAAAGGATGCACCGTAAGACGAACGGAAAGAAAAGGACAGAGAGAAGCAGGCAAAAACGAACAGACGGATGGTTAAAAAGACAGATCAAACACAGAGAGAGAGAGAGAGAGAGAGAGAGAGAGAGAGAGAGACAAGACAAAACGATCGAGAAACAGTGAACTTAGGCAAGCCTTCTTCAGTGCCTTACACGTAAAGACTCTGCTTACCCATTGTGCTGGGTATAGAAACACAGAAATCGGACTTGCTCAGCTGCATGGGGAGTCTTCCTTGAGGGAGGAAATGATTTATTCATCAACTTCTAAAATCTGATGAAGCCCAGTCCTCAGAGTCCTGAAGATTGCTTTGACATTGCATGTATGGATACTTTCCGCCTAGAGTATTTGCATAGAGTGTCTCCATGCATTTTCATTTATTTAACTATGAAACGATATAACTTCAACAAGGGCAATTGAAGCGCTCTGACTTTCAAATGGCAACAGAAGAACTAGCTGGAGCAGCATCAGCATCAGCAGCAACACGTCAGCCCAGACAATCCAACAATTTCCTCTGTGGGATTGCCCCCTAGTGACACACACACACACACACACACACACACAGAGAGACATAGAGAGAGAGGCAAGTCGAGCAGCTCAGCTGGCTGAGTTGGCACAGCTGCCTTATATAATCTTTGAGCTAGCTGCTCGTCGAGCAACAAGCACACATCACGCATACGACGCGTTGCGCCCCGTATGCGCCGCGACGGTAGCCACGGCAATTGCAGCTTGTTGTTACCATTATAACATGTTGCTAGCACACAGCACAGTGGCAGCAACTAGCACGCAGCGATTATAGTATATTGTTGCTGTTATGCTTGATGTTGCTGCTGATGCTGCCATTGTTATGGTAGACAATTTGTTACTGGCTGCATTTTCAAGTGGCAAACGAGACGCGCTTGCCAGTCAGTCATTAAGTCGCAGCCGCCTGCGGTTGCCGTTGACGACGAATCAGCGCGTTCCAGTCGGCTGCAACCGACTGCGAAATACCCGTTTACAAATAGATAAATCGCTTGCAGTTCCCATTAGACATAGAAGATGCTTCGACCCCAGAGCAGCCCCTAGCACAATATGCATTCTCGAGTAAACAGCCTAGTCTCTGCGATCTCTTTAGTAAGCACCCCATGTACTCCCTCTCCACTCTGAAACGTAGTGTATGACAGACAGTCAGGCGTTAGCCACATCGAATGCTGTCAGCCCGCTCCAAATGCCAGTGCGACAAATTTATTATTAATTTATTTTGTGTGATCGATAATTTCCGACATGGCTCTAAAATCTTTGTGTGATTCGATTAGCTGGGACATGTCTGCTGCATGTTAAGTGTATTTACACAGCCAGCCTTGTGTGAGGCAAGTGGGAGGTGTGCCCAACTAGGAGATACCCTGCACTTAGCCCGATTTCACAACGAACACCCAATCAACAGAAGACTCTAGTGAAGAAAAAACAAGAAATATGAATATGTGCGGGTGTGTGTGTGTGGGCGAGTGTGAGTAAAGATATATGCATATATGTATATATTTTAATATGCATTACATCAGATAATTTGAACATATTTTACATAAGATTTGGACTTAATACACATGTATTTTTTGAGAGAGGAAAATGTGGGCGAATTATTTGGTTAAACATTGATTTTATGTATGTCATCTTCTGCAGCATCATGTTTATGCGTGCAACAGTTCGCCTCGAATAAGTAGTTCGACTTATGGCAACTCACTTGCCCAACAGATTTCTATGTAAATTTTATTTGCTTTGTGATTTATGGCGATTTGCTTTTATTACCACATAAAGTGCAGGAACACGTCTTAAAGTCATTTCGGAAAGACTTGAGTTTGAGATCTGAGAAATGTGGCTGCAAAATGGAGCTGAAAATTTGTGGAACAAATCTCAAAAAGTTCACAGCGCCCAATAAAAAACTCTGCCAATCTGTAAATCCAATTTGCAATTGCAAACAGAAATATGTATTAAAAAAACAAAATATGTAAATCTAAGCATCTGCTGAGCTCAACAGTTACATATAATTATATATATTAAAGATTGGCTGCGAACACCTCTTCGACCAAGCGACTAATTATTAGTGAGAGGCTGTGCTAAAGCTGTGTCAACAGCGTTCGCTTTAGTGATCATCGGTCGTAGGCTCGCGTCAGGTTTGCTTCAAGTTTTGGACTCGATCGCTCGGCCCCCGGCAGACTACAGCGTGTCTGTCCTTCACATTTCAACTGTGCCATTATGACGCAGCATGGGGCACTTGTTATACGATCCAAAATACAAATTACAAAAAAGAAGAAAAAAAAAAAAATACCTCAATACTGTTGCTGCATGATTTTAAAGTACTCGAAGCAAGTTACTAATTGGACTTGAGCAATGATCAGCTCAGCTCAGCTCAGTTCGGCCTGAGCACAAGCAGCAGCACTTATGCATTATTTATAAAGGCAGTTGAGTTTATGCACTCACACAGCGCATAATAAGTCTCAGCTGTGCGTGCCGATCCTTTAAATATTTAGCAGTTTTTTAGTCGCGCATTAGTTTCTAGGCTAAGTTGCTGTGCTTAGCCGGCCATAATGAGGGCTAATTGAAACTGAGAGCTGATCACTTAAGTTGTCGTAAAAGCTTTTATAGCATCTAAGCTAATGGCCACATTCCAATTTATGGTGAACTTGAAAAGACGAAGGCTCTCCACTAATAGACAGCTCCGAATACTTCAGCTGAGGCAGACTGCTCGAAAATTCCATCCACAAGAGCGGAACTCATCTAGCCTCACTCCTCCAAGTCGAATTAGCTACAGCTACAGTTTGAGACGCATTGCTTAGCTATGCAGTTTAAGAGATATGAATTTACGTTCTTTCCTGGCCGATCCTGTTTGCCACATCTTATGTGTGGCTCGTAGGGTATGCCGCATTCGTTGTCACTCTGTTTTTCTTTCCCTTTTTGTGTGTGCTTCAATATTATTTTCTGTTTCTCTCATACATTATCATATATTAAGTTGGTTAAGGTCAAACAACTTATCCGAACAGACGCAGATTAATGTGTATCTTGAATTTTATGTTAATGCGTGGCTGAAGTCCACTAATGAAGTATGTTTTGTCAAATTCATTTGTTTGTTCACTCCAATAAAATGCGATAATATCGGGGTGCCAAAGCTGAAATAATCAAATTGTCATCCAAGTCGAGACATCACAATGGTTTTACCTGCATCCGTAGCCCTGGCCCTCATTTCAGACCCATTCATTAACGTGGTAGAGATGCTTGAGTGATTCGGTAGATCAGAGCTGCGGCTCGAGCTCCACACACTTTCCGGACTACGGAAAGTTCACCCATTGAACTAGTTAAACCGCTTAGCCGGAGTCTTCTTCAATGGGAATTGGTTACCTTCAGCCGTAAGCCACAACTAACTTCCAAACTGCTTCGCTATGAACTATTGATTTTCGCAGATTGTGTGGGCGAGCATGGCGTAACCGCAAACAAAATATGCTGGCCCTTGCCTCGAAACTTTTCGAATATATCGCTCTTTGCGGTTTGCCGGCTAATTTACGTGGGCTTGCAATTTTAGCACTTTGTCTGATGCGATTATAGCAAAATGTGTATAGATATGTACGCGTGCATACACACAGCTGTATATATTTTTAATTTACAGTCTCTAGTCTGGGAGGCCCTTGAAATATATCCATTCGTTCAAACAGTCCGACAAGAAGCTATAATTTTTAATGATCATACTAAAATTGTATTGCCAATGATAACGAAGTTCACAAGAGGAGCAAAAATATTAGTTTTGACACAAAAATACATAACACAATTATCATAATTATTTAAAATAATAATGGCAACGAAACTGAACAAAAATATGAAAATAAAAAAACACTATAATTAAATTTAATGATAAAATCAATTACAAGTCACGTATAACTATCAATAGTAAAAGTATTATATATATTAATTATTTAAATGAGAAAAAAACATTTGTTTTGCAAATATTTTGTAGCTTACATAAGTATTTTTAGGAAAAATTATTTATTTACAACTATTATAATTGCTATGGGTCATAAATTATTTCCATGTATCTTAAAATATGTAAAAACAAATAATATGTGATATTAAAAAGAGTTAATAATAATAATAATTATGTGAGGCTGAAACTTAAATAAAATCTCCAAGTTTTATTTTGGGTTAAACACAGCTACGTTTACGAAAGTTTCGTAAACTATATCGTTGATCGTATATATGTGTGTGTATGTATGTATGCACATAGACACAGCCGCTGTGCGTTAAAAATAACATTTTTGTCTGATTACCTTATTGACAAGCCTCTTCCGTCCTCAGTGCTAATTGGTATCCAGTATGGGTACACAGCAGCAACGACTGCGGCTGCTGCTTAAAATGCACAGCGTTTGCTTTGATGACGTCGCCTGGAGTGTACACAGATACATACATGCAGATGTAGGAATATGTACACATACATGTATGTATCTCATGCTACCTTGCGTCGATTGTATTCGAGTCAGTTTGGCCAATTTGAAATTCATTAAGACTAGCAATAAAAATCAAACAGCTTTGGCCCAAGAGTTGTTCCTTCCCTCGTTAAAACTTAACAATTGCCGCACTAAGTTGACAAACTGCTTAAATATGATAGATCATTAAGGGCAGCAGCAGCAGCAGCAGGGGCAGGGGCAGGGGCAGCTGAAGGGCCGGTTCACCAGGTGACGGCGCACAATGGAGAGCGGCCGGCAGCTCAGAGATGACAATAGCGAAACAGTTTGCTGCTGCCCAAACTGAGAAAAGTTTGCTTTTCTTTATAGCTGCGGTCGCCGCCGCTGGCACTAGCATCCGTCCGTGTATAAAGGCAACTTCCGCGCTGACTTTTGAGACAATTAAACACACAACAATAACAATAACAGCAATAACAATGACAATAACAACAACGAGTCGGGTAACTCGCAGATTAACGTCTCGCTAAGCAGCCAGCTCCGCCTGGGAATCGTATTGATAGTTGTTGCCAGACAATGGACTCGCATTAAAGTGATTTAACTGTATTTAAAACTACTGCGGCTCTATGCAGTACTTCATTGAATATCAACACAAATACACATTCACATTCAATACCCCCGACTCAAGAAGTCAGCCCATGCCCGCTTCAGTGCTCAAAGCGGCCGTATTAGCTTTCCATTGCGTTCCTTGTACTCAGTTACTTTTATCTAAAGCATAAAAATAATTATGGTACATATATATATAATATATATGACATGACATAACAATCTCACGACAGTCTTTCAGATGTTTGAACTTGATTTTGTCTAATATGAAAACTTTTTCTTTTACATTTATCTTCTCTCTCTTCGCTTATGCCTCTTATTGGTAAAGCCTCTTTTGCTGATTATAGCGTGAATTTATACGTGCAATAGGAAATCCCTTTATAAATCAAGCACAATCTTCAATGTTTTCAGTCCCTCTCACTCTCTCATTACTAATTTACCTCGTCTCAGATTCAGTATATTTGCAGTATAAATGGATTCTTTATTATAGAACTCTGTGGATCTGTGTTAGCTTAATTCAGATTGACACAATTGCCTTAGGGATAAATCAAAGAAGATTATACAGTTTAGACCGCGATCAGCATTTACACAGCACACAAATGCTGCCTATCTATGCCTAATATAGACCCACTCGAGTCAGGGCTCTTATATTAATTATAAATATATATAAATATTTAAATATTAGTGTACTATAAGGAGATCAAAACATATCAAAATTTAAGTGGAATATAAGCCTTCTTTATATATGCAAATTTGGATGATTAACTCTGTTTTATATTGCTATACTCACAAGTATAACTAAACTGAGCAAAAAGGTTGGGATAAAAAAATGGCTCTGTGAATGACATATTTAGCATTTCGCAATTTCAGGCCTTGTGTTTGTAGCTTGACGCTTATATATCGCCGTTGAAGCCAACAGAAACAAATGGGCATATTTTGCAGAGCATTGTGCGCCCCGAATATACTCTTCGGGCACTTGGTTAGCGAATATAAATGACTACAACAAAAAAGAATAAAATTCAAGTTGAATTGGTAAAGCGTCTATCGAGGGGTACCTGCATATTAAATTGTTGCTGCTGCTGCTGGGTAGCAAATGCAAAAACAATTGTTATAATAGGCAAATGCAATTATCGTTGCAGCTATTGCATGTCCAATGACTCGTGCTGTTGATTGTCCAAGTCATCTCGTACGGCTGCCGTGCAAATTGAATGCACTTAAAATATTTTTGTGCAATATTTTCTTGGACTTAGCTTCGTCGCAATTGTCATTAACGTTTACAACTTTTTGTACCAGTCATTTACCGGGGAGTCCGCTCTCCTTCTGTCTTCCCCCCCCCCCCCTCCTCCCCCTCTCTTTCTCTCGGTCTCCGTTGTCCGTACTTGTGTTTACCTTTAAGTGGAAACTGTGCAAGTTATGAACAAGTTTTTGTTGTCCGGTGGCTAAAATGACTACAGACTATCGAGCGGGCGCCCCAACTGGGACACTCAAGAGCGCTGACTGAGTGCAGATTAAGGCCGAGTTCATCAGGTGAACAAAAGAGGAAACACAACTTGGCGGCTTACTGAAAGCTTACCAAAAACTAAACACTTTTCGGATCTCTTTGGACTGCAGCGAGCCCATTGAAAATCGTTGAAGAGCGAAAAGACGTAATTATCAGATTTATAGAGCAGGCTGAGCCTCGCCGGGCGTCAGCTCTACTTGTAAAATACAAAAGTATTCAGGTATATCAAGTGCAAAAAGTATAGAAAGTACATAAAGTATCAAAAGGATATAAGGTATGTGTGGTTAATACATTCTATAAAGTATGTAGAGTACATAAGGATTTGGAAATGTGTAAAGTATATAGCGTACATAAGGTCAATAATGCATTTGAAGTAAAGTATAAAGTACATAATCTGTAGAAGGTATAAATTCTAGAAACTATATAAAGTATATGGAGTAAAAATATATAGGAAAGGAAGGTGGAACTTGAAGAGGATTAAATTAAATGTAGAAAGAATAATCTATTTTTGTTATATTCTATATATATTGATCAGAGATGCAAAATTCTTACTTAGAGATATTTTTATAGAGCTTAAGCTTTTGCTCTTATAGCTTTTGATTTAGCCAGATAAAAGTAAGTGTGATTATTCTCTCATATTTTATTTATAATAGAGATAATTTATTTAATGAAAATCGATTACTGGCTAATATCAATTTATAATTATTTTCCAATTGATCTAATGGGCTTAAGATATTTTATATTGACTATAGAGTCAGTATATAAAGTTAATTTAACAGAATGCCGATGCGAAAAGCAATAGAACATAGGGAGTATGTTATCATATAGTTATTATTATTAGTATTATCCTAATATCTTATTGGACTCTGCAAGCTATGCTTGATTTAGTTAATGCTAAATACATATATATATATTTTCTTGGTGCAATATTTGTTTATGCATGTATGTTCAAATATTCGTACACATCCATAATACATATAACTCCGACTGAGTGTCCGCCCTCTCTTGGCCCATTAGTAGTTCATATTTCTATAGCCTGTAGAGCAGGAATTGATAACCAAGTTGGGCATTATTTCTATCATTAATATGATTTTTCATTTGAGTACGGATCTTACCATACTCAAATGACAAATCATATTGATAATAGAAAGAGCTGAATAGCAGCCAAAACATAAAGGAAAAGAAGTTTCACTCTTATCAGCTCATGCCCTTAAAACATATGTACATTTTGCTATATAGTTACAGGGTATAGACGAGCCTTCAAAAATTGGCAGCACTGCCAAATGTGGGTCATTTGAATGAACGTCAATCAGAGCTGCAATGAGAGCGCACTACAAATAATAAATATCGACAGCAGACATAAAGTTTATACAAATGGCAAAACACTAAATAGATTTGCAAACCTTTTTTTTGTTGTTGTTAAAAATTATTGCAGTTTTTGAGATTTGATTTTGAAGTGTGCGCGTGTGTGTGTATGTATGTGTGTGTATGTGTGGACTTGAAACGTGATTCCAAATGGCAGCCGCAAAGCAGCCAAAAGACGCGACGACGAGACCACCGACTCATTGCCTCATTGTACAAAGTGAAAGTTCGTCAATTGTTGTCTATGTTGCTGCTGCTGGTGGTGCTGTTGTTGTTGTTGTTGTTGCTGGTGCTGTTGTTGCTGGTGGGCAGCAATCTTGCGTTTTGCCGTCTCATTTTCTGTTCGGTTTTGGGGCCGTGATTTGTGTTTGTATTGTATTTTAGTGCCACTTGCTGGCTTATGTAACGTGCATTACATTAAATTGTCTTTGTGTTAATCTGTTGTTGTTGTTTTTCGTTTTGTTTCGCCTTGCAGGAAATCGATGTCTTGACACTTGGCGCCAAAGATCAAGATCAGTTGATAGCCGATCGCAACAAGAGAACCATTGGACTGCTGCGCGAGCTGTTTCCGGACATAACCAAGGTGCGTATGATAATAGAGCGTAACACCCAGAGAACCCCCCCGAAAGCCCCCTCCGATAGACATATCAATCAGGTTAGGCCTATATCGACTTAGATCTGTAGCATCTGTAGCCACGTAGATCACAGCCGAAACGAACGCTGTTCAGCTATGCGGAGCGGTGTTCGGCTCTGTCTTTGTTAATCGTTGTATTGCCCGAACATTTCCTAGGAAATCAATACGCAAATCAATCGTGTAGTCAATAATGTCTTGCAACGCGTCGGACCCGTCGTCTTGGGCACGATTCTCAATCCGGGGCTAACGAGCCCGGCGGCGCGCAAGCCCAATGCCGATGACGACGACGATAACGACGCCGATGCCGATGCCGATAACAATAACGATGCGAACGAAGTGGGGCGGCCGCTCGATAAGGATTACGAGAGTCTACCCGATGAGCTAACCAACTTTGAGCCCGATAAGGACTTTGAGAGCCAGCCGCAGGACACTCCGGCAGGCAGCCCGTAGATTGCGTAGATCTAGCGTTTATTGGCCCCCAATTGATCCACTAGTTGATTATCTCATTTACCCAATCAAGCTGCATGCCCTCTATGTACTATACCCGTATCCGTATTTCTAACTAGACCTACGCCACTCCACTTGTCAGTAGTCAGTAGTGCACGTATCCACTACCCCAAACTAGACCTATACCCTTGCCTCTGCCTCTGCCTATGCCTATGCCTGTGCCTGTGCCTCTACCTCCGACTCTACCTCCGCCTCTACCCACGCCTGTGTCAACTCCTCTGCATGCCACCTATAAAAGCTTGACCAACTCTAACCACTACACGAAACCAAAACAGAACCAAAACAAAGCCAAAACACCGACATCCAAAGCCCAAAGCCAAACAGCAAATTAGAGCACATTGAGTCCAACTACACATCCATCAGACAATTGGCCAATCATCGAGTTGCAGTGCACAAATTTTAAAAAGCGCCTCAGACAATCAACCACAAAATAGAAATAACCGCAGCAGGCACAAAAAATAAAAATGAAAATGAAAATAGAAATAAAAAAAGAAAAACAAAAATAAAATAATAAAAAAATTGGATTAAAAAAAAAAAAAACAAAGAAAGAAGCAAAACAAAATCGAAACAAAATTTTATCATCTCAGCAGCAATTCATGGACGCCCGCAGAGGCGAGAGTACAAAAGTAAAACATAAACAACAACAAATGAACAACAACAACAACAAATGAACAACAACAAGAACAAGAACAAGCTATCATCAACTCAATTCACGGCGATACAGCATGGCTGTGAAGCCTGTGACAGTTTTTTGCATACCTCTCTGTCTCTCATTCCTAGGAAATCGACTCGATTGTGAATCGAATTATAGCTCAAGTAATACGCGTTGCCGGGCCGGGACTGCTCAATAGCATTCTGGCCGGGAATCGCGGCGCAGGTCGCCCTACCACGCCCTCCAGCAGCTTCGACGCCGATTTCGATGACGACGGCTTTGGCGATGATGACGATGATACTGATGATGCTGCATCGACATCTACATCGACTGCATCCACACCGCCCTCCTCCGACGACACCGGCACGCGGATCAAAATCGATTTGCCCACGGTAGCGCCGACAGCAGCGAACAAAGTGAGTGCGCGTAAGAGGCAAGACAATGTAACAGCATCAACAGCATCATTATCATCAACATCAGCAAGTAGTACTACTAGCACCACTACCTCCACCACTACCACCCCAAGCACTACCACCGCCAATAGTCCTAGCCCCAGCCCCAGCCCCAACCCAGCCAATAAGTCCTTAACAATGGCCAGTGAGATGCCCGTCGAGTTGCTGTCACGCGTTCTGGGCATTGAGCCAATAATCAAGACAACAACTGCAGCAACTGCAACTGCCACTGCAACTGCAACAGCAACAGCAGCAACAGTTGCAACTGAAGTGCCAGCAACAGATGCAACAACGAGCGCTGTTAATTCCCAATTAGCACCTACCTTCGACATCATTACCTCCACCCAGTTTCCCACAAATAATGACAACAACAGCAACAACAACAACAACGACAATAGCAACAACAACAACAACAATAATAATAGCAACAACAATAATAATAATAATATCATCGACGAACCACAATTGCTTACAATTATAGCCGATATAAATCGTTTATTAAACTCTACCAATTATTTTATTACAACCAGAGATAATTTAACAACATCTCCAACAACAACAACAACAACAACAACAGTGGCGCCTACAATTGACAACAACAAGAACAACAACATTACGAAACTTTTGCCCATCTATGAGTAACAACAATTGAGACACAAACACACACACAACAACAACAACAACAACAACAACAGCAACAGCAAAGGGAACAACATGCAACATGCAACAGTCAACAACAGCAACAACAACAACAACAATCATCAACAACAATTCTTTAACATTTTGCTGCCCCATTCACAATTGGAATTCATTCAAGCCGCCGCCGCAGCAGCAGCAACAACAACAACAACAACAGTTCAAGTAGTCTGGTCAAAACTAAATAGAAACAACAACACCAACAACAACAACAACAATAGCCATTTTCTGTTAATTGTATTTGTATTGTTTCTGGTGAAAGCAATTTAGTCGTCAACTAACTAATCAACGATATTAACCTTAGCTCTAAGCCAAATCAAATCTTTAAGCAAAAGCAAGCATTATTTAGCCACATCATTTGTCTAAGAGCAAACAGTTGCAGTAGTCACGCCCCTGAAACCGCACCCACCCCTCGCCACTCGCCTCACACCCATGCCCATGCCCACGCCCCCCGCACCCTAAGCCACAGTCTCTTAAGTGGTTTGTCTGTGTATCTCTGTAGCTGTGTATGTGTTTCCGTCCATGTGTACGCCCCGTCCACAGTATGTTAATTCGCAGCCCCTTAATTCTTAGTTGAAAAACCCAACAGTCGAGTCAAATAAACTAACCGTTCTCTAAAATGTACCCACCAATTGCACACACGCACCGCAATTCCTGACCACCATCAACAACAACAACAACAACAACAACACACAACAACCCACAACAACATTGCGCACACCCCGCACTCCGCACCACGCACCACGCACCATGCACCTCGCACCCCGTACTCCGCTCAATGCTCACCGCAAACCGCGTGCGAATCCAAAATCCAAATTTCAATCCGCATCGGCATCCGAATCCGAATCCGGCCCCGAATTGAAACCTGGTTGTTGTAGCAAATCGATGAGCAAGCGAACCGCATCATCTCCAAGCTGCTGCGCGCTCTGGGCCCCACCGTGCTGCGCACGGCCATTCAGGGCAACAGCGCGAACTCCGCCCGGCAGGACTTCGATGCGGACTTCACGGACGATGACGACGACAGCAGCAAGAGCGACAGCTCCTCAGGCTCCAGCAGCACAAGCAGCAGCTCCAGCGGCACTCGGGTCACCATCGAGCTGCCCACCTTTGAGCCAGAGGATGAGAACGAGATCGATGCCGATGAGAAGAGCAGCAGCAGCTCTACCACTAGCACCACCGGCGCCAGCTCCGACTCCGACTCCGACAGCACCACCGAGAGCTCCAGGCGACGATAATGAAATGTGCGTGTAATTTGCTACAACAACTAAGCGATGCATTCCGAAATTTCCATATGAATTGGCATTACTTTTAATGATTATCAAATTTTGTTCCGTGTTTTCAAAACAGCAGCGAAAATTGGCAAATCTAACCACAGCAACAACAACTGCAACAACCACCACCAACACGAACACGAACACCAACACCACCACAACCACAATAGGCACTAGACTAAATACAGCAAAAAGAAAATGCAATTTTGGCGAAATAGAATTCTATATATTTGTTAATGAACATTTTGTAAAATATTTTTATTGATGCGGGCATTCCTGATGCACTTCTAAATGTTGTCTCTTTACTCTATTAACTAATGTATTTTGAAACTATTGATAGCTACGACTCTCTCTCTTCCTCTGTCTCTTCTCTCTTTTCCTGTCTTTCTTTCTCTATCTCTCTCTATTTTTTGTGAATCTATAAGTTCTTTGAGACTCCCACTTAAAGTCACTTTCAGATTTTTAATATCTTTTCTTTTCAGTTTCCAGATTGAGTTATATTTATTTCTAGCTATTTTACTATAAACTTCATCTCCTTCAATATAACATTCCTTAAATCTAAATATATCTCCTATGTCTTTGAGACTCTTCTTTTCAGAAACGTTTTTACTACTCTTAGCACTTCAATTAGATTCTCTCTTTCTTTCCCATTATATAGATTTCTATACATTTTTATATACATGTAACTCTATCTCTATCTTTCTATCCATCTATTTTCTCACTCTATCTCAGCTGTCTCATTTCCTCTCTGTTACTCTATCTCTCTTTATCTCTCTCTCTCTCTCTCTCTCTCTTTCTCTCTGTTATTTTATACCTCTTCTTCTTTTACCTCAACAAGTTTTGAGTCTTCAACTTTTTTTTTTGTTTATTTAAATTTAATAGGTGATTTTTTACATTAACATTTAACTTGTTTTAGTTGTTAAAGCCCTTGTACATATGTATGTCTCGTATATATGCATATATGCACATATATGTCGATGTATCCATGTTTCTAAAATATATAAAAATACCTGTACTCCTTTGGCATTCTAGTGTTTATATATTAAGCGTGTATTGAAACAACTATCGAACCAACATTCATAACTGCACTTGAAACATTCATGAACGGGCTCACAATATTCACGGCTGCATTCACGATCTTCACGTACATTCCTCGATGCATATCGCATCGGCAGAGCGATCCACCTCAGATGTCATTAGTTCGCCTTATCGATATCATTAAAGCTTGAGCTCTCAAAGTAATTATTTGCTTACCATTCTATATACGCATATATATACCTATAGCTGTATATCAGAGATCTGTCAAGTCATATATCATTTGAGCCGAACAATCGTTGCAGTATTCGCTTCGAACTGAGTCCTCCGGTACATATAGAGTTTTTGAATCTCATTTTGAGTACTATGCAGATATAGTATTGGATAAAGTTGAGATTGAGAAACTGGTCAAATCGAAATGCTTAAAGCTCTTATCAGATCAGATATCAAAGCTTAGTAAAAACTCTTTAATAAATCACTTTCTCAGTCTGAAGCACTACTCTATCGCTATCTGTATATGTCTCCATCTATCTCTCTCTATCTGTCTCTATCGCTCTCTCACACTCTGTCGCTCGGATATCCATGGCCTAAGCTTAGAAATTTTTGGGTATTCTGCTGCAGCAGGGGCGCCCTTCCGCCTCTGCTCCCTGTGGCTTTATTGATTGCTCATTTGTCTATCTGCCTTTGTTTTCTTTTTTGTTTATTTTGAATCTTTTTTTCTTTATTTTCATGTTCCATTAAACCGATTCGATTTGTGCAAATAACCAAATATACAAATAATAATAATATGAATCGAACCAAACAACCAAACTGCAAAATGTTATAAAACAAACCAAACACAAACAAACAAAATCGAACCACTCTTTCGCAATGAAATCACCAACTGCAATTGAAACAATCGAAACAATAACGTTCCCAATCGAAATATTGTAAAATGTATACATAAATACACCAATTGCATTTGTGCACGTGCATTCGCTCTCATCAACAATTAATCAAATCGAATTTCGAACTTCGAATTCGAATGGCAAATCGGATGCAAATAATTGCAAAACAATAATCAAAAAACAAAAAATCCATCAACTGGCTAAACCCAAAACTCATAATGCCAAAACGAAATGTGTGCAACAAACCCTTAAATAACACTCCACTCCTGCCTAACCTTATATAACCGAAAAACTAACACACCCCCTCACACACCCCCACACACACACACATACACTCATACACGTTGACCGACCGTTGCCCGATGTCCCTGTGCCACCTTTTGCAAACCCTAAAAACTCTGCTACTTCACACACCCACACACACCCACACACACACACACACATATTGCGCCAAATACCGTGTTATGCAAACCAATCAATACACCGCAAAACCGCACTCACACACACACGTAACCATTTCCACACACACACACACACACACACACATACGCACATGCCAAATCCAAATGTACCACACACATGTACACACATATCAAATGCACATAATCAACTCCAAATTCGAAATTCCTTGCAATGCAACAAATGCCCATACATATGAAATTCCGTTGCAATCCTGCGGGCGAATCCTGTTGCGATCGCAGAACGGCGCAACCGATACGAAAATCGATCTGTCGGCGATCAACAAACAACTCGAGGAGACCATTCGCGTGGCCCGTCAGGTGAAAGAGGCTGAGGCAGCGGCCGCTGCCGCCGCCCAATCCTCTGGCTCGCCCATCGCCCAGGCGCCCATTCCCCTCAAGTCGAACGAGCCCATCCAGCTGAGCTTCAACAACGAGCTGTCCTCGGTCAGCGGCAACAGCGGCGCCAGCAGCGGCAGCAGCAGCAGCAGCAGCATTGGAGCCACCGATGTCAAGGCCCTCAACACCAACGATCTCCAGCTGTCCGAGTCAAAGTCTCCGGCCATAGACGAGCTGTCCTTGGACTCCGTGGAAGACACGGCCGACCTGGATGATCGCAACAAGAGGTAAGCGGCAGACCCCGCCCACCGGGCTGGTCCCACAACCACCTACGACACCACCCACCACAACAGCCACAAGTCACCATTGGCCGCCTAGAAATTGCTGTAGATTGCCAATCGAATCCAACATGAGTTAGAATCAACAAGTCTGAAACAATAGAAAAAGAGTTATATATGAATGTTGAATACTATGTTTCAAGACTTATAGTTCCATAGTTTCTTTCGAGTATTATAAACAGTTTGTTTGCAATTATGATAGTTTGTTTGCAATCAGTACGAACTTCCTTCTAAGGTAAAGACTTGACTTTAAGAATCAATCGTAGCCCTACAATGCCCTAATAAATAAAGATGACACAAGTTCCAGTTTTATATAGGTGAAAATGCATGTAGACTGTATCTAAATATCTAGGTCTGTTCTATCGATCTAAATATTTCTCTAAAAATTCTGTTTAATGTTATAAACATGTCTTTTATTGTATTTCCTAGTCGACAAGATTTTATCCAAAAACCAACACCTTGAGTGACATTTACAAGCTTATAACATTAGAAACTAATTCTTAGATAGGACTGCTTAGGAACATTTAAGGCTAAATAAATCGAGGCTCACATTTCAATTACATCACGATCAAGCATTCAGGTCTAGATCAACTGTTTTTCATAGATATAGAAATATGTAGATGTGGATGTATTTCAATCATGAGCAAGCATTCAGATCTGTAGTTTATCCATCAATTATTTACGATAAATAGGTATGTGAATAGATATGGATATATGTATGTATTTCCATGCTGTTCGCACAGTAATCATTTTGGATTCAGTGGCAATAACGTTAACCGATAAGACTTGAAAATTATACCCAATACACTCGACTAATTGCACACTTGCGCCCACGTTTCCTTCAATTTCTCCTGCAAATGCAATCGAACAAACATAAGTAATATATTCAAAAGGTTCCTGAGCTTCGGTGGTGCCGGCCTGGCCGGCGGCTCCAGCGGCGGCGGTACGGGCGCCTCGCCCAGCGGCAACAGCTTGGGCGGCGGCGCTGGAGGCTCCGGCAACTTCCTCCTGGACGTGGTGCGCGTAAGTATATAGCTCAGAGCTCGAGGCCCGAGTCTTTGGCAGCCGAATGACGCCCATCTCTCCCCTCAGCTCTTCTCAGGCAGCGTGCAGACCCAGCAAGGCGACGAGGCCGCCAACTCGGTCAGCGGCGGCGCCAGCAGCAGCAGCGGCAGCAGCACGGACGACACGGATGCTGGCAGCGACAGCACGCGCACCGCTGACGGCTACACCGAGGGCATTCCCGGCCCAGTGACGCGTCTCGTTGTCCTGGCCAATCGAGGACTGGCCAACCTGGTGCAAGACTTGATACTGGTGAGAGTCGAAGGCTTCGCTTGCTCGATCTATTGTCTCTAACATTTGCTTATCTCCTTCCCTTAGCGTGTCGCCGCCACGAGTGAGAAGTTCGTGAACTTCAAAGCCAAATTGATAACGGCCCTGATATAAGCCAGCTTGTTGATCCTTGGCCAACTCCTCACGGCCCTGCCTTAGTCAAGTCAACCCAATTGTACAGAGTCAACGCAGCCAGCTGCACCACGCCCACATTTCTACACACAGACACACACGCACACGCACACGCACACGCACACACACACACACACACACATAACGCGACACGCGCGCAGTACGCACACTCGATACTCGTCCACTCGTCCATCACATTAACGTTGTTGTGTTCTTTTATTTGACAATGGAAAACAATTTACAATCTTTAGCGAAATTTCTATTTCTTATATAAATACATACACACACACACACACACACACACGTATATATATACATATATAAATATATATCTAATTCAACGCTCTAAGTAGAGAAATATGTTTATCAAAATTTACAATACAAAAAGTGAAAAAGGAAAACTTTTTATTTATTTTTTTTTTACATGCAAATCGAAGAAGAAGAAGAAGAAGAAGAAGAAAATCACATACACACACACACATAAATACGATATACGAATGAAAACAAAAATCGATCTTGCTTTCTGTTTCTTCCAAACTTTTGCTTTCGCTTCACTTTTGTAAATATTTTGCTATCCTAACTTAGTTTAAACGTTCGCGATTTCCATCCACTCTCCCAAGAATGTCCCTCCCCATATATACATACATACATATAAATATTTTTTGATTACTAAAAGACGAAAACAAAATCATGACTGTGGTGTTTTTTTTACTATTATTTTTAAAACATAATTTTATGTAGAAAATACCAGTTTCCTTCACACACAATATATGTATTTTTTTTTTTTTATTTTTTTTTTTTCGCTTACCTCTTTGCCTTAATTATTAAATAATTAAACGAAATTTTCGAAACGCAAATTCATAAAAACTTGCTCAATTCTCTTAAATGTCAATCAGGATATGTTTATACGGATACACGACGAAGAAGAAGAAGACAACTATTTTTAAATGCAAACTGTTCTAAAATTATTTACCGTTTTTATTTACACTTAAGCAAATGTGTTTCTATGATTTTTAACAGTTTAAGTAAAATTTTACATGTATATAAAATAAAAAAGTTTACTTAAAATACTCGAAAAGATCTTTAAATGTATGGGCCGAATGAAACAAGTAGATCGTATATAACAATAGACCTCAAGTCTATTGAGGAATCACTTTTGATCAGAGAAGTATTTTGTAGAATTTCTCTGTTCTGGCTCTTCCCTATCCCGTCGACTATCGTACCCTGAGCTCATTGCAAGCGAGGCGAGATTATAACCCATAACTATATATATACTCTAATCCGTATCATTTCTTTTAATTGGGTTACCTTGACAATAAATATACTTTTGTGGGATATTTCCGACTTTGGCTAAACAGTTGAGTCATTTAAGCATCCAGAACCATAGTTAATAAATCATTTTTGTTTACCATAGTGAGGCAGTGAACGTATTCATGTGTGCGTATGCGTGTGTGTGCGTGTGTGTCTTAGGCCAATTAGAATCTCCAGGGTATTTGCTAGTCGAACACACCCAACAAGATAACCCTTGCGTATCTACAGTATGCAATTATTTTTACTTGTTAATAGAATAATAAATTTGAAGAAAAATCAATCGATTTGCTTTTTGTGGTTTTGCCTTTGATTTTATGGCAGTTGAAGGCCATTCAGAAGGTTGTGCGCCAAGATGAAGGAGAACCACTCGAGTTGGCATTGCAAGAGTTGGTTGTAGACACAAATTGAGTGGCGATAAATGTACATATACATGTATTTACATATAAATGTAAATAAAGAAAAACTAAATATATACAATAATATATGATATAAAATATTAATTGTATTATGACTCGAATGTGATGAGGGAAGACGAAAAGCATTCAACTCTTGTAATTAAGTCTTGGCGCTATTTTGATTAGAACTTCTAGGAATCACAAATTAATCCATCTAGAGATAAGCCAATGGCTTATTGGAATTTCAACTTATGATTCCTTTCAGGAATGCGAGCGCGCATTAGCTAGTCAGTTGCACCCGACTACAGAATTTTTACTTGATTTCAATGCAAATCTTAGCTTAGAGAGAGCCTGTAGCTATGCAAACCTGAACTTTTAGAACGATTCGAGAATCTTATAAAGAGATACATTGCGTAAGCGAATGTAGAACAATTCACCTTTAGTGCACTGTTTTATGTACATAGGAATATATAACAGAGCATACGACGGCTTTCGTGCGTTTTATTTGAGAATGTCTTGCTTTTTAGGGTATTCCCTAATGCCAGCATTATCATAATACTCAGTAGTACTAGTATCTCATATTTGTGCTCAAATACAATATTAAGTCTCTGTAGTACATACCCTTGTAAAACTAACTTTAAAATGTGTATTATTAAGTACCTGGATTTCATATATATGTACATACATACATACATATGTATATGCATATTGATACCGATATAGCTGACAACTTCACTCTTGGTACCCATTCCACTGAAATTTAGGGAGCTGGGCGTGAAGGTTGCGCGTGCGCTGCATGTGGCACAGACGTCATCAGCAGCCAAACGCACTTGAAAACCACTTCCGGTTAGGGGCACTAGGCAGGCAAAGAAAACAAACAGAAATCAAAAACAAAAACAAGCAAAAATATAAAAAATTTTACTGCTTGCAGTGCTGACGACGCGTCGACGGTCAGCGCAGATTGGCTGAATGCGAAATACGAAATGCGAAATGCAATAAGAAAGAGCAGCCACAAATATGTGGTTCACTGCTTATCCTGGGACGCGTCATTTCGAGTGGCGCACGAGCAATTAAAATTGCACAATTTAAATGCTTGTGCAAGCGGCGGCACGCGTCTTGTGTGGCAGAGCGGGACGGGCGAACGGCCCACGCGGGCATAGCCAGCGAAGAGAGGGAGAGAGGACAAGGAGCAGTGCGTTTGTTTTGACAAGTGCGCATAAGTACTGTTGGGATGTTTAGTTGTGTTGCTATCGTTGTAGTTGTAGTTACGACTGCCTCTGTATACGACTGTATATGTATATGGGCATACATACACACAAGTGTAGCGGTTCATGCACAATTTGTCGTCACTTGCGGCGACGATGACTTAATTTGTTTAGCAGCAGCCCACAATTATAGCAGCTGAGTCCCAGAGCTGACCAAAGAGTCAGCCTCTGCGGCCGTCGGCTGCTCATTCGCACTCTGAGCAGCGCTGCGTCCACACATACACATATATGTAGGCACGTTCTCCAGCACGAACATGGATATGGACATGGATATGGGCATGAATTTGGGCATGGACATGGCCATGGAGAGGGATATCAACATTAATATCAACATCAATGCAAGCGAGACCCTTGAGCTCTCAACCTACCTCCTGTCCTCGTTTGCCAGCGCCGACAGCAATGGCAGTGGCAGCAACTTTGGCGCCGATTCCGAGGACTCGCTCATTGGCCAAACGCGCAGGCAAGCACCGCCTAGACAGAAGATTAATGCACGGGAACGCCATCGCACTTTCAAGTGAGTTGTCATTTTGCAGTAATTGCCAAGTGCACTTCATTTGAGTGGTATTTACATTTGTTTAGCGTGAATGCTGCATATGAGGCGCTGCGCGGCTTGATCCCCACGGAACCCGTTAATCGCAAACTGTCCAAAATCGAAATAATACACTTGGCCAGCAGCTATATAACGCACCTACGGAGCACATTGCACGCAGGCAAGCAAAGCTATTACTTATTCGTTAACTTGCCGGTTATCCTAACACACAGTTCTTATCCAAATTCCTCTCATCCCGCCAGCAGGAACCGATAGGCAGCCCTGTTTGCGCCAGAAGTGGGAGCACAAGTGCGACAACGACGGCAACAGAGCTGCGGAGCGTGTTAACATTTGCACATTTTGCATGCGACCAAAGTTTTCACCACCTACGAGAAATGTAAAATAGTCTCCAGTTGATCTAATTGAATATAATATTAAATGTGTACATAAATAAATGCTATTCGTAACGCGATATTCTTACATTCATATGCGAAATTATTACCGCCACCTGTGCACTGGTAACGGTACTAAGCATTTTGAAATGACTTACCGAACTTAACACAATATTCAAACTTGACTTGTTAAATATAATGGTAGTCTGAAAATAAATTCGGACGACAAAATAAAAAATGTATTAAATTAACATTATATGTATGTACATATATAAAAGGACAACATACAAGCATTTTATACTCACCTTATATTTTTGTAACAGTCGTATATGAGTAATTCTTGCAAACAGAAATAAAATAAAAGAGACTTTTGTTGAATAGAGAAAAATTTAACTAATCCTAATTCTTTTAGTTATTTAAAGGAGAATTTCTTAGCATGGCAGTCTGTTTTAATATACAACAAATAAAATAACAATTTAACATACATACATTTTTGTTAACAGTGCCATAATGAGTTAAGCAACGATAACAAGTAGGAGCATCGATAGTTTGATATGGTTAGTGCTGATAGCCAGAAACCAACATAGATTTAATTCCATATATAATTGGTATTTATTTATTTTATAGGTATATTTACATTTTTTCGTGCACTGAAAAGCACCATATATAAATAATAGGCACATAAAAATATAACTTGGTGCTAAGCTTGCATATGAAATGTTCAATCGAAACTAACGTGCATTTTTTGCATAGGATTACATTCGATAATAACACTGGTCAGTGATAATAATAAGGTCACTTAATCGATAGTTAATAAAAAATGTTTGAAAATCACGATGACCTACTGTTAGCAGATAGATGAGCCATCTGGGTGTTGTATCGAAATTTACTCACATGACACTGTAAAACCTGTAATATTTGACAGTTAATTTTCAAACAGATGGTCGACTCATTTAGGCACTGTTAACTGTTTAGTATATCGGCTGTAAGAACTAAGACTATTCGATTACCGTACATGGCATCACTAACGCGTTGACTTGCAAATGGTAGCGGGATTTATTAAATTGTATTAGATCTTTATAGGTTTACTTTTGCTTTTCGGAAATGGGCGATATGCTAAATGTAAGTGAATACATATCTGCATGTCTTGTGTGATTACATGCATTGTCGTTCTTCTAGAATTCAGAGATGCTTAAGAAGCTGGGCATCGACAGCTCCAATCAGTGGATTATTTACGACGAGCAGTTTGAGAAGTTCTTCAACTTTTTGTCGGAAAATATTACCGACTCCAATATTTTAACAGAACAGGAATTACTGGAGAGTGAAGAGATGAAACTACGCGGCGCATGGCTTAAAGAGTCAGAGCGTGTCCTAAGACTGCAACAAATAGAATCGGAAAATCCTGGCCTACTAAAATACACGGCCCATGACGTTGACGCACTTGCCCGCGAGGTGGAAGCCATTAAGGAGGCAACCAAGGATTATTGCATACTGATCGACGAAATGCAGTAAGCAATTTATTAACAGCACAAAGCGACAATCTTGATTAGTAATACAGCTTCCATTCATCAAAGGAACACAAAGCACAGTCAGAGCAGCAAACTAAGCGAGCTGGAGTGTTCGATTCTATCATTGAGCAATGGAGAGAGGGAGCTATTAGGGGAGTGCCAGGCGAAGGCTCGTCAACTGGAAGAGGTGCAGCGAGAAAACTCCAAGCTGAGCGAGGATGCCAACAAGGGCTTCACCTTGCCGCAGGCGCCGCCCCTTTTCATGCACCAGATGCCGCTCGAGCAGTATTTTCTAAAATGTGACTCTTTTATGCAATACTTTACGCTCTACATGAAGGAGAATTTCAAGATACAGGAGTTTACTGAATTCGAGGACGCCGAGGTGAACATGCAGCACTTCAATAGCAATCTGGAGAATCTGCAAAAATCGTAAGTAGGCAAAGCGAATACATGAACACAATAGGTAATACTATTCACGCACAGCATTCAGTATCACACACTGGAGTATATAAAGGAGAAGGCCAAGGCGAAGGCCACCCAGGCGCTGATTGATCACGTCGATCTCAATAAAATCCATTGCATCAGCTTAGCAGACATGTTGCGCGAAACACACGAGCTGCAGCTACTCAACAGGAATCACCTGACGAGCACCTACGACACTCTGATGAATGCTCTGGCCATGCACGTCCAGCAGCATACGCAGCAGCGCATCGAGCTGGTTCTCTACGAGAACACCAAGCTCAAGTTGGAGCGGGCATTGCGTCGCCGCGAAAATGACAAGCAGCTGACGACTGTCATTTCCGATGCACTGTCCAACGCTGAGCTCATCTGGATAGGCATACAGCTGGACCTAGAGAAGAAGCGAAACTGTACGGACAGCTCCATCGGTCTCTGTATGCAGGCGCAGTCTAGCTGCCAGCGTATACAGGCGATGCGTTCGTTGAACGCCTGCTCTAAAGGCATCTATGCCGAGTTTGTGCACGAAATCGCCAGTCAACTATCAAGGCATCTCGGTCAGAACGTTCGCTCTGCTGAGGCCAAGAGCTGCTTGTTTGAGTATGAAAAGTTTGGCCGCCTCTTGACTAACTCTCTGTACAGTATGTTGACCCACAAGTCAGAAGGGTTTGCGCACAAACAGCTGGCCGAACTGTAAGTAGAGCCTTGGAATTATTGATCTGAATCTAGGGTTTATTGAATTGGTTTTACAGCAAAGACTTGGAGCAACTGCTGTGCCCGTTCGTCTATAATTCGCCGCTTGATCAACCCATGTTAGAGAACGTTCGATACTTGTATCCCATGTTTGAAGTTCGACAGCAACAGTTGCGCTTCGAAGACTCGCTTCGCCAGTTGCGCACTCAGTTCCAGGAAACGATCCTAGAGCGTATGGTTAGTCAGCAAGGAAACAATGTTCCCTCAATAATAGATAGTGCTTTTAACGTTTTGTCTTTCCCTTTCAATAATAGGACAAAGAAAAGCTTTGGCGCTATAGCAAACTCTTGTGGATTTGGTTTCTCACTGATCCGCAACGAATGATTCATGCCATTGATGAGGTAAAGAAGAGCTCAGCGAAGATCCCGGCGCTAACAACCGCCATGCTGCGCCCCATCGGCGGACTACAGCGCAAATGAATAGAATACATATTAACTAAGTAACAATATAAATAACATCGAATATTTATAGTAATGCATTCAGTGATTATAAATTGCAAAATGTCTGATAAAACATAGGTAAGCAACCGATGAATATTGCATTTAATACATAAGTACCTTAAATGAATATAAGTAATGTTGTTTTGTTGTCAATTCAACGAGAAACGAAATGAAGCATTTGGCAATTTGATGTGCAGCACTCTCTACTCTTCTAATTTGTGGGATATTCCGTCCCTCTCTACGTAGTGTTGGTTTGAACCCCTGTGAATAGAATAAAATATATGTTTGTATGTATGCATGCCATTTTGTATAAATTAATTTCACACTTTTAGGATAGTAAACAATTAGATAGGAGTTTAGTTGCAGTAAACGAAATTCTTACATAAATGTTAAGATCTTATTAATTTCTAAAGTGAATTTAATTAGAGCTAATATGTTTTAGAATTCAAATTGAAACACACCAAAAAGATGTAAATGTTTTTAATGAATAATCGATCAAGATAGTACATAATATGGTCACAAAATTAACAATCTGTTAAATGATTTTGTTTTCAATCATTTACAAATGTTAATTAATGAATTGTAGTATATATTAACACATATTCATTTATATTCAAATTCCTACACAAGCTATTTAGAAAAAAAAAAGAAAACTTGCCTTAATATCTACAATGTGTACAACTCTAACTAAATTCATGTACATAAAGATCTATAATTTGTTTCTGTAAATATAAAAACCTTTTTGCTTCCAACGAACTACTAGATACGTTTAACGGAGATACTAGCCCAGAATAATAAGATTAATATTAATCTATTATGTGTAATCTACTATCTGTAAATTATCTTTGAAACTACATAAGACTGTTATTGCATGTACGTCGATGGGCCTTAGGCTCTGAGACTTTAAGAATTATCGAAAAAATATGTTTGCTAAAAAATAAGCACTAAATAAGACCTAACAGGAATACTGCCATAATCATCTTCGGAAAGAGACTTAAAGAGTTCTTATAAAAGCTGGAATTAATATACAACACATTCTTTTCTTCCTTGTTAAGGATTTCTCGTCTTTCGCACAAAGAATAAGTACACAAATATTTTTATACAATTTATTGCAAATCATGCTTGAAGTATACTCCATGTAATTTTGCTCTTAAAAAGTCAAAAAGCAACGGCGCCTCAGAAGAGATGCGTGGGTATGCGAACACAATTAAGAATGATGTAAAATCCATCAAAATGAGTTTTTTGCTACTTAAACACTTACATTGCAAAAATGTATTCCAAATTCAAATATGTTCATTATAAGCCACAAGCTTAAACAGTTTTGATCATTAAGAATATGAAAATGACTCTGATATTGGTAGATATAATTGTCATGCCCCTACATTGATACCTTGAACCTTTTGAAAATTGGAAATAAAGGTATAAAAATTTTGTTGAAAAGTACATACATATGTAACAGGCAGAAGGAGGCGTGGCAGACCCCACAAAATATACAAACATATATATTCTTGGTGCGTATGCGTGAGTGCGAATTTTTATTGAAATACATATCAGTTACTCGAAGGGTTAAGGGGATCTCGTATATATATTCTTGATCAGAGCGACGAGCGAATGCTTGGACATGTTGATCTCATAAGAGCTAGAGACCTGCAATCGATAACTGCTCCCGTTATTTTTGAATCGATTTAAGCCATTATTGAAAATAAGTTATAAAATGATATCTTTTATATCTTTCAGGCTACAGTCTCTAAATTTTGAACACAGATTTTTGTTTATTTTAAAAAATTTCGTATCTATCTTAAGTCCTATCGCCACCCCCACCACCACCCCATCTCCCCATAGTTGTAAAAGGCGTATCTCAAATACTAGAGACTTGTGCTTTAGCAAATAAACCTGCTTCAATGTCCACAAGAAAAGTTATTTAACAATTAAGAACTTTCTTAATTGTTTGTTGCTCCCTTTGGTAACATGGATGGACATGGATATCATGGGGTTTTGTATCCAACAGTACTTTTACTACTACCACTTTTACCGCAGGTGAACCTAATTATTAGACAATCTCCTAGTGACAAAAAGAACTTTTCAAATAAACAATTTTTTGGACGGGCTGAAGATTTCTTTTACATACAGTTATCATATTACAAGACATCAAGCCGAAGTAGATTACCTTTTTTTTGGCATTGTCGTTAATTGCTATTCAACACGCACAGTGTGATTCTTGGTTAAGTAATTTCTAGAAATTTTGTTGAGCTGTGTAATTGGCAATCCTCATCAGCAACGATTGGTATTTCCTAAATTCAATAAAGGATGCCAGGCACACAGACGTGAGCAGCGGCTCGTCCCATGTCCGTTGAGCGGAAGTAGGCTATCAGACACCTGGAGAGGACTCCACGCCGGCTGATGCATTCGCTGCGTGCTTGGCATTTAATGTGACTGGAACGTGCAGCGGATGCATTAGCCAGGAGCTCTTGCCAGTTATGCCAATGTTAATAACATCATAATTTCCTAATGAATAAGAATATTGTAGATTTTAGTGCCATACTCTGTATGACGATTTAGATTTGTGAATGACTCTAACGGATTAATATTGATGAGAAAGGTTTATTGAAGACTATTAAGGACTGATGAAATTAATTATGGTATTTCTTCCAGAAAATACAAAGACAAGAATTCGATAGACTTTGAGTAAGCTGATACCAAATCTGTCCATTCGAACTCATTCTACTGTTTCTATCATATTCTGAGGACTTTGCAGTACTGTTATTTCCATATCTTGATCTAATAGGCTCATGAATGTTTATACTTTCGGATTGGTCGTGGATTCGATGCTTGAACAATCTTAATCGGAATGTAAAGTTAATTAAACTTGATTTGAGAATTCACATTTATTTAACTATTGTTAAAATGTCAAGTTCCAAAACGTAAAATATTAGTTAATGTGTATACTACTCTACATATATTAAGTAATGTACAAAACCAATATACCCGTTTCGGCTGTGTGCGATACACAAACGTCGAAATAAGTCTATTAACTGGGTGCATCGCCGAAAGCAAATGCAAATAGATATGGAAATAGTTCGAGTCTGGGCTGGGGAAACGGAACTCGGGCCTTTGTTGCAAAGTCAGAGAGAAAAAGTACATATGTATATACACTGGGTGTGAGTGTGTGAAGGGGAGAGAGAGGAAAGCCAAACAATAAAGAGGAGTAAAAGCAAAGTAAATAAAAACAGCCAAACGACTTGATAAAATATTTGAAATTCATTTCGCGCCGCCGCTTCGATCGGCATTTCGATGACAGCATTTAATGGGTATTATGTAAAGGTTTTTTGTTGTTGATATGCTTGGACGTTGGCCAGCAGCGGTAACAAAGGTCAACCACACGCATGCGCGCTGCCGTTGAAAACCTGTAACAGCAGTTATACCAGCTATATGGCTGCAGACATTGATTTTGGTTCCGGCCAAGCCCTAATATACATAAGTATCTCTGCGCTGGTCTTTCTCTACTCTCTCTCTCTCTCTCTCGCTCTCTCGCTTTTTATGCGCAATAAACGAAGACCATGCCCCAGCAAGTCAAACAAGATTCATAACGAAGACAACACCTGTTGCAATTGACCCAGTTTAATACAAGACCTAAAGATGATTCGAACCAAATGGCAATAAAAATATACTTTAATACAGTCCCCAGAAATCAAATTTCATTACGTTGACAATACTTTTGATTTTATTACCAATTTTAATTATTTTTATTTGTTCGTTTTTGTTTTTATTTTTATTTCACCTATTTACTTATTTATTTTTAGTTTTTTTTTTTTTTTGTGAAAGCTGAGCTTGCTTACCAATTTTTTTTAAATAACAATAACACTTGTGTAGAGCTCTGTAATTTAAAACTTGTAAATGCTTGAATGCTGTTCAGATTCGGATCTGAATCATAAATAAATTTTAATCATACTTTGATTGATCAGATTATATGAATATATCATATCCCAATAAAAAGAGCAACCGGTTGGATACATTTTAAATTTAGAATCATTTTTTTATCACTGAAGGTTAACTACATTTTTAACAAAACATAAATTCATACATATGCATATTTATATAATTCATGTTTTTGTTGTTTCACATTCCTTCCATTTTGAAAAATATTTTCTTGTCTTTCTTCATATATTAGGAGCACATGAGTAATATGTGAATATTACTAGAAGTTGGCATATCCTTTCCTTACTAATTCAAATAAATAAAAAAAATTTAAAACCATCCTTTAAATATATATAATTTGCAGTAGATCTCTATTAACAACAGAATTCTGCTTTTTCTCCTTTTATTTACAGATACATACATACAAATGTTATCTACTAGCTCCTAACCACTTGTAAGTTGAATATGCAGTGCAAATAACAGTGCCGTTAGCTAGGAATGACCGTATTGACGGAGTTATGCAACTCTGTCCTTGCATATTCAATACATATTTCCGCTAACTATAAATGGAAATTGATTTTGAAATGAAAGTAACAGATCTATGTTAACTGTTAACAACTACTATTAACAGAGCTCTGTTATACCGCCGTATATCCTGCTTATTAAATTCAGGCTACCTACTGCTGCAAATTGAATTTGCGCTGCAATAACAGTGCTCTGTTAGCTGCTAACGGCCGCTGTTAACAGCGCTCTGCCGGCGTCGCACGTCGACGCTTTGCGGCTGCGCAGCTCGAAAAACGTGTTGTTGCCTTATGGCTGACGGCTGGCTGGTGCGCCTCTCAGCAATGGGCCAGCAGCGCCTGGTCTACGCTTTTTGGCCACAAACGCGAATTCAGTGCAACGGCAACTCTTGAACGGTAATGTTGGCATAGCGGTTTCCATCCACATTGCTGGAACGATTGCTGGTTAATTTGTACGCGAGATGAAATCAAAACTGAAATGATTAACGGCAAATTTGAAAATGAGATTTATTTTTCTGAGCAAACATTGAATGCCCTCAATGATTAAACATTTTTGTTTTGTTTTTGCTTTTTTTTTGAGTTGTGTGTTAATCCAAAAGAAAAACTAAACTATTACAATCAACTACTCAATGCGAAAGTGTTTTTGAAATCAAAAATGAAAAATGAAATGAAATGAATGTGCAGAATTGTGGTAAAAGCAACGCCTGCCGAAAGTGAAAAACTAAATGCGCAGACGTGTGTAACAGTTTTTGTTTTCGATCTGGTTTTCATTGTTTGTTGCTTTTGCTCTTACTGCTGTTGCTGTTGTTGTTGTTGTTGTTGCTGCTGCTGCTGCTGCCTTAACGCTGGGCAGCAGAGCATAAACGATCGCAGATCTGCGCAGGCGCCGCCGATTGCACAAAACTTTTCTGCAGCAGCCAAAAACCACCAACAACCACAACGACAACAACAACAACAATTGCAACAACAATCACTTACTTGACCCAATTTTCACATATATGCATTTTGTTTTTGTTTCTGAATTTCACACACATTTTCGCAAATTTTTGGAAAAATTTAAACCAACTATTCAAATTGATAATTGATAATTGATAAATGCAGAAAACGTTTTAGCTGGTACCGCCGCCGAATAAGAAGGCCAGCCCGTTGACTGCGTTTAGCTGCAACAATCAACAAGTAATAACAGTTACAACATAAGCGAAGTGCTCAAAATCGGTACAAACACACACACACACACACATTCGACTGCATACGAACAACCACACTCAAAAGTTGGCCATAAAAGCCTCGCCGCCAAAATGCTTCCGGTAAGTTTTGCAAACTTTGTTTGGCACAAAAAAATTAAAAAAGCAGAAACAAATTCACTTTTGCTCATTTCGTCTTTCGTCATGTCTTGAAAACTTGTTGCTTGTTGCGTTTAGCAACATTCCAACAACATTCGAGTCTCGCTGATTATATGATTCGACAGGATAAACGCCACGGCTCGAGCAACCTTGAAAGTGCGCCGCCAGGCGAAAGTTGTCGCCGCTTGGCCCATCCCAAGGGCAGAGCTGCAGCAGCATTGCTCAATCTCTCATGCCTATACACATATATATAAGTATATATAGGTATGAACATATATATCCATATGCATACGTCTGCCACTCGCTGAGTTGACTTCTCAAGGAAGTCGTCGCCGCCACTTGATATATTCACCACGCACATCCACATATCTATTCCGTATATCGCAACTCGTATATCTCTGCCCGAAACACAAAAGTACAGAAAACAATCCGAAAAATAAAAATAACTATCAAAAGTTCTACAACAGGTTTTTCGTAGACCGCATCTTCTCGCATATCTCTGAGTTCTGTTAATTTGTGATTTCGTTTTCATTTTGCATTAATTTGCGTTGCTTAACTTTTTGGTCGAAAGAATTTTGCGCTTTGATTGCATAATTAATCGCTCGAGGCGAAGAGCTAACAGCTAAGCTGCCCGCAAATGGATACACTCGACTCTATTTTGTTATTATTTACGTATACAATAATTTAAACAGATATTAGTCAAGCCGCTTATTTGAGCAGCTTTACCAAAACACTGCTGAAGCCATACCGTTTAGCCACATATCATTATATATGACTCAATCAAGTTCTGTTTAATGCTCTTATAGTAATAAGGCTGAGAGCTATACAAAATGGTTTCTATAATCGATGCATATATCTCTGTATATCCTACAGGAATATAGAACATTTGCGCTTGTGCTCTATAAGAAACGCCTTCAAAACCGAATCAGAGTATCAACACGGGTTGAGTTGTCGAAAATATCGAATAGCTCTTATTAAAGTATTATGTCTACAATATATGTATATGTCTTAGGGTTTTGTAGCTCAGAAGATTATCATGTTCACATAGGACAATCTGACTGACGAATAATAATATAATATATATAAGAAGATAAGTAACATTTACACAAACAGTTGAAAGAACAGGCGAATAATCACACGAACATCAAAGTTAGTCCAACTTGTATAGCGAAGAATATGGCTATACTTTACCAAAAGTATTTACCGTGTTGAGCAAGCATGTAGAACAAGTATCTAGAAGCAGCAAGTACTTACTGCTAGTTCTATGACGTATTTCAGTCCAAAGCTGCCTTTCTACACTTTCCCAAAGTCAGTCTCAAATGAGGTTTTCTAGAAATGTAGAAAGGCTACTTTCAGTTACTACGAGTATGAGAAACTCTCTCGCCCACTCTCCCACCTTAGCTTATGCCCCTGCTTCGGCAAGACATCTCAACAATATTCTAGTGCTCATACCATAAGCTTGACCTGATGGAGCTATTCAAGTTTCAGACTCTGCACTTCCGAACGAAATCTGATTCTGTATTAATAGGTCCTGTTGATCTGTCTAAATATTGCTTTGATAGCTGTCAGTTTTATTGTTGTTGTGAATATCAAGAGAGCTAGAGTAAGACATAGACGTAGACCTGATCAAGATTATGTGCACTGGCACTTGGCAATTCAACACAGATGGCAACATCATGACATCATAGATCGATCAAGGTACGAGGGAAAAGAGTTCGCTGAGATGAGTTTTGAGATAAAACTGAATTAGCTGAAAAGCTTAAGTAGAGTAAAAAGCATATAAATAAATAAATAATAAATGATAAATACGAAATAGATATGTATCTAATTAAAAGACAATACTATAAAGATATTTCCGTCTCTTCGCCTGTTTGTTAGTCGATCTCAATGCAAAGCAGACTTTCAGGTTTTAGGTTATAGTTAACCGTTAACCGTTAACCGTATTGAAAGTCGATATCGTGTCGGAACAATCAGTTGATTGAAACTATTGAAGCGCGCAATAGTTACATCGCTCGGCTTTTAGATCTGTCTATCTGCATCTATCGCATATCACGTCATCATTGCCAGCGTATCTGGGGTGGCTGTGCGACACTCAAATTTATTTATAACTTTATTTTAACGGATTTAAATTTCTGCATGTGTGGGCGAAACGCGGAATTCCCCCGAGTCATCAGTCATCGCCTATCTCTGGCTCTGCTGTCTTTTATCATCGCTTCCTTTTGGCGTTATTTTGGCTTTGTATTTCTCATATAAATAAGTCTTAATTAAATTTCTCTGTTTCACATGGGCCAATAAATTATAAATATTAATTAGATACGATCTACCAATTGGCTATTACTCTGCTCTTAGTCACGCTCAAGTTTATGTGCTAGAGACGAATCAACTTCAGCTGAATACTGTCAGACTGACAAAGAGTCTCAAAAGTCTCGCTTCTAGTACTTCTGTATCTCCTCCGAATGTCTTCGTTATTTTGTTACAGTTCCGATTTGGGAATATATATCTTTGTGTATCTTGCATTGGTTGCTTTCGCTGCCCAGCATTTGCTGGCTTATATAACGGTCGTCGCATGGCTTTGTTTAGGCAAAGAAACGCATTTCCCCATTAACACCTATTAAAAACTTTCGAACACGATTCCTACTCAAAAATCAAATTGAATTTGCCGTAATTATCTGCATCTGTATCTGTATCTCGTACCGAGCAGCCTAGCGTGCATATTAAAGATTTTTGCCAACAACAAAATCTCTGAGAAGCAAATATCAAAAGCATGCAATGCATACAAGCAAATAGTATATATGTATATTTATATATATATATGTATATATTTACTTTTACTTTATTTACGTTCGATTTCGTTTTCGTTGACGATTTTTTGATAGTTTTCTTTCACATCCGCCTTGTGCGTATGCGTATGCGTATGCGTATCCGTATAGGTATGCTTATGCGATTGGCCATCACATCTGGTGCCAGATGCTATTGATGGCCCATCGACGACCATTCACGGACCTTTAACTGTCATGCAAATTTTTGGTTGCGCATTTACACAAATAGTAATAACAACAACAGTAGCAGAGGCAGCTCAATGGAGAAGAAGAAGAAGAAGAAGGAGAAGATCGTAACTGCGCATGCGCATGCGAAAAATGATCGAACTAAACTTGTTTCACTTTTCTGTTTGTTTTTTCTCTATTTATTTCGATTCGTATACGCTGGGTATACAAATATTTTCGGACAAGATTTCGGCTCTTGGGGCGGGGGCGAAACAAGTTTATTGCGACAAGTGTCAAAGACTGAATAGCTCTGCTCAACATTGCTGCGCCGTTTGATGTCAGCTCCGAAATATGCGTATGCCATACGTAAACATGTCTGCATATGAGTGTGTGTACGCCTGTCTGTGTGCAGCACAGACAAGACGGAAATGATGCACCTTCAAGTGCGGCCCATCCCTCATCCTCAGTTGTCCGACTGACTGCGGGCGTACGAATGCATTTGCAGCTCGGCAGCACTGCCAACGCTACCTTTCATACAATATATTACACATTGCAAGTGCTCTAGACTGAAATCCCTCGCTCTCACTCACTCTCTCATGCACAGCCGCTTAGCTTGTGGCGTTGATTTGGAATTTTGAATCGCACGCGCTTCTATCTTCAAGTTGATTTGCGAAGCTTCACTGGCGGGCTGGCTGGTTGGCTGCCTGGCTGGCAGTCTTGTGCTGATTGTCTTACCGGTTTGCCAATTAAGCCACGTTGCTGAAACGGCAACAAAATGCCTTTTAGCAGTGAGCAAATCCATTGCTGCATCCACGGCCCGTAATGTATCTTCCAGAGACAACATTGTTCAGGCCATGGAGAGCGGCTTCGTTACGTATGCAGCACGGCGCTTGCTGCCTTCAGATGCAGACATGCTCCAGATACTGCTTAAATGTGATTCAATTTCTGTATTCGGGACCTGGGCCCGCATATTATTTACCCTTTTGCCAGAGCCAAAAGCCACACACACACACACACACACACACGTCTCTATATGTGTGTGTGTGTAGTTACAGAGGTTTGCATAGTATTTAGTGCAAACCAGTTGCGCGACTTGGGCTTATGACAAAAACTTTGCGTTTATCTTTAAAGAGTTTGGCGAAGAGTGAAGCAGTAAAATATATCATTGCTACATTATTGACAATTACGGGGCTTATGCTCGTTTGAGAAAGGAAGAGGGTATATTGGTTTTGTGCAATGTCAGCGGGGGGATATTCATTCAAAGTTCTACAGACTTGATACTTGGTTTATTTACTCAAATTGAGAAACGTTGATCATAAGTTCATTTCATTATTTTTCCTTACACTACAATCTATTGTGAATAGGTGTGAAATTGCATTGAATTGGCATTGAGGGCATGGCAAATCAAAAATATGTTTTTTTTCTCATAGTTTTATAGGCTTAACTTTAATGTTGGTTTGCTGTAGAGCAATTCAATAGAATCGGACCCATCCAAAGTTTTGATGTTGCATTATTATAGTCTTCCTCTTCAGACTTGACGGAATGATTCAATTGCGAGCGAGTATTATGCAGTCGCTGGCGCCCGACTGCAATATTCTTGCCTTTTCGAGTAACTTTTACATATATGTAAATATGTCAAATGATTCCAGCAAATTTATATCCAAGATGCCGTGCTGTCGCCTTGAGCTGATTGCTTTTTGTGTTATGTCTTTGATTTATAAATAAAAATTGCGATCCACACTAAGTTGCCGAAGTGAGCAAGTATGTCCAGCTGTCCGCTTTATAGCTGGCTTGCAAATATTTCATTATGCTTTTATTATATTGTCACAAGACAACTGTCATTGCTGATCGATCGTTTTAAGATATTGTGTAACCTTGCCTGAGCGCAATAATCACACTGTCTTGCTCATTTGTTTTTTGTGCTCTGCTCTGCTCATAAGCTAATAAATAATTCATAGTGATGCACCGATCAGTGTTGGCCATTAGCCATCTACTGTGCTGTAGCTGTGCTGGTAGTCAGTCCAACTTTTCCTTTCTTTCGAGGCAAAAAGCGTTTTGCTGTCTGCAATGAAAAACATGGAGAGTTCCCCCTAGACTACTCCAATACATGAGCTGCTTATGATTTATGCATGTCTTCTGGCTTTTCATGTGGGCCTTAACCAGCTTTCTCCCACACCCAGGCACTCAGTCTCTCGCAGATTGCAACTGTAACTCACCGAACTACCTCTAAGTGTGATGAGTAGTCAGAGAGAAAGAGAATTCAAAGAATATTGCAGTTTAATATTTTTGTACTCTATATCAAATTGGTTTCATTGGTCCATTGTACGACTCTAGGCAGCTTAGCGGAGTGAACAACCTCGAATAGAGTATTTTTCAGGTGTAAATACCCAATAAGTCTTCTTTCAGAGTTGTACTCTCACTTTTAGTCACTTTCGCATACAGAATATCTCGCTCGAAACACGAATGAAAAGCGAAAACATATTCCAGTTCTTGCCTCTAAACGAGTCTTACGAATATGTGATATATGCATAAATATGCTAATACGTATGTAGATCGGATTCTGTTAACTGATTCTGCAAATGTCTCTCTCTCTCTCTCTCTCATTCTCTCTCTCTTTCTCTCTTCATTACACTCTCCATTCGATATCGGTTAGCAACGGGCTCGTCGGATGAGGTCAGAGAGAACACTTGAATTCGTGTCACGACAACACACTCATAACTGTAAATGTGCAATTTTATATGGCTTGAAGGTCGACCTGCTGTGCGAGTCGAACTGTGGCAAAAGCAAAGTTATAAATTAATTTTTTAAGCCAAAGCTAACTCAAGAGAAAACACATTAAAACTGCCTCGCTGCTGGCATTTAAACTTGTTTTGCTTGCGGCCCCTCGGCATCGACAGCAACAACAACAAGCACAACAACAAGAGCTGGCAGCATGCAGCTGAGTGCTGAAATTCCTGAGATATTGAAGTGCCAAATGACCAACAAGCCAACTGACCCTCAATTGGTATTTACTCAAAGAATGTGATTTCACACAGCGATGAATCAATCCAAATCAACTGAACAATCGCTGCACAATGCCCCTGCTGCCTGGCTTATACAACTTATTCGCATACATATTGTACATATGTATTTATATATGGCTGTATATCTGTACAATATGTGCAGCTGATATGCCGCGGCCAATGAGATTTGGCAACAATTGCTGGCGTCTTTGTTAGCCACCTGACGCAATTCCAGTAGGCCGACTTTGTATAGCTTTTGGCCGAGGGTCGAGTTCTCCTTACCAACAATTAGAAGACTTGAAGACAATTTTGAACAAACAATTTTAATTAAAAGTCTGATGGGAACTGCATTGGCTTTATTGTTCTCTAATTAGCCTATATAAGATTGTCTTATTGTATTGATATTTGTATTGTCATTGAGTTTTCCATGAAATATAAAATAAAATCAATTGAAGTTTTCAATATAGAAACATAATTTTCAATTATTGCGTGTATAACTGAGTGTGAACAGCTTTAGACCACAAATATGACTTGTAATATATAAAACATTTCTTATCATAGTAATCAATTAACAATCAGAAAATAAATTCAGAAAAATGAGGTAGTCCCAATCTCTTGACTCAATAATATCCACTATTGTGTTATCTATAAAATTGCTCAAATATGTTTGGTTTTGCCTAGAGGAGCTACAAAATATACATACATATGTATATATAAATATAATGTTTTTTTCTTCTTTTAGTGCACTCACACATATAAGCTTTGGCTTATCACGATACAGCGGAAACCTAGTGTTATCTTAGCCAACAATGGTCAGCATCTTTATGGTGCACAAATTACTTTTCATACATCTTCCGCCTTAGGTCTCCCTCTCAAGCCGCTCTCTTTCTTCTCACATGCCAAGTGACAGGCATAATCCACGCTCTCTGACTTTGACTTCTTTTTTACTGGCATTCGCTTTGGCTTCAGCTCTTCATAAGCTGAGCTCATTAAATCTGTGAGTTGAGAGTTTAATGGATTTGTGCGAATGCATGAAAGAGGTAGAGGAAGGCGTGATTGGCATTATAAAGTATTTCTATGCCTAATGCACTGCCGATGGAGGCGTGACTGAGCTTATAACTATGTATCTATTATCTGGTCTATCTAATCTAGTCTAATATGAATTACTATTATTCCACGATAATAATACGGAATCCAATAGTCGAGTCTAGCTGTCCAGAAAGAGACCCTGCATCCATCTTTCTTACAGACATTTGATTTCAAGTGATGTCTAACATTATTGATTCAGTTATTGTCTCAAATCCTAAGAGCTAAATCCTATAGCCATAGCTTTATTTAGGGTTAAATCTTAAGGTACAAGCAGATACCGATTTGCTCTTCTTTCAATGAAATTTAGATATGGAAGATAGATTGTCATATGTATGTAGATTAGACTCTATAAAGCGTGGAGCTGCTCGATAGAGAACTTGCTCTCTTAATCTTAGAGACTCTCGACTACTGAACTCTTACTGAAATTAAACCACTTTGTCGCTCAAAGTGTTTTCGTTTGGGATGGATCAAATGTTACCTAATTTGCCATAACTGTAACAAGATTTTAACATAATTGAATATGCTACCTATCTGTATATATAGGCGAACAATGGCAAATACTTTTTAAATATGTGCGCATATATAATGTTATATTATATATATGTATACATTTATATGATAAACCAGTTTGTGAGCTTAAAAGGGCGCACCGCTTACGTAACTCTCGTCTGTTTCTTTCTCATTTGGCTTCGGTTTGTTTGTGTCTCTCAGTTTTTGTTGTATTTTTGTAGTCTTGTATATTACATGTGTTTGCTGTGAAAATGTTGCATAAGTGGTGCAGACGCCTCTTCAATAAAAGGCTTATAAAAATACCTTACTTGGCCAAGTATTAGGGCTTATGGCACCCGAGCTCTCTGCGCGCTAATTTGCTTGGCAGGCGTCGAATTAGCGAAGCTAATTATCGTTAAGACAGCGATCGTAAATGATAATTGGCGAGCAAACGAAGAGGCTGCCTTGCAGTGTCCAACTTTCGATTTTACTTGGCCGCACGGCTAATTGATGAAATTCATACTCATGCTCATTGATGCCCATACTACTCCGAGTCTGGCTAATGGCAGACTTGTGACTCTGGCAGTGATCCGATGATCGATTCAGATCCGTATTTCGAGACATTTTCACTCGTTCTACCTGGCCTTTCGCTTTTCATTCGCATCTAGTTTTTGTCCACATGCAGAGCGGCTTTCTCCGATCATGATGTATTCATTAAGCCATTCGTGCCTTGACGTAATTTCATTGCCATCGGCCCGTGCGGCGACCGTTAATCCGGTGACTAGTTGTCAAATTGTAAGTCAGCAGCATTTGAGCTCTGCAAATTTCACCCGTGACGTTAACACGCCTCGATGCATTGAAAGAAACTAGTAGGAAAGCTCTGCTCTGCAAGTGAATGACTCGGCCAGATCCGAGTGTCAATCCCACTTGGAGATGCTTTCTTGATAGACAGCAGCACAGAGGGAATAGATTCACCTCAAGACTTTAAACTAACTAATACCATTAGAGCATTGGCATCTTAAGAACAGATCTTAACTTGCGATGAAAGTAAATTGTAAGAACTTCTTTTTCTTTTAATAATTACCATTTGGTTCTTCTGCTCAATGAGTTTCTTGCTGGAAAGAGAAGCTGCAATATTAAACTAAAATCGCATGAAAAAAGATATTTTTGCATCCCTGGTTAACTTTCAATTATGACTGGCCAGGTTTCCAGATCGCTTTGCCTCGCAATGAAAGTTCATTGTTAATGCAGGTCTTGTAATTAGATTCGTTTTAATAGCAATTCACAGCTTAGCTCCGCTCGGCTCTGCTCTGCTCTGGCTGGTTACTTTGTGGAACACTGAGGTCCAAGCCACTGGTCTTGTCGGGTTGGATCGAGTCTGTTCTGGTCTGGTCGCGTCGGGTCTGTTCGGTTCAAGCGGAATCGCGGCAGTCATTGAAATTCCTCACCCGTGACTCAATGCCTCTGCGAGTTTTCATTAGATCTCCGGTTGCTGCTTTGAATAAATCAGTTCATTTGCTTGTAGTGCAGTGTAGCTTTGACATTTAACGTTTTATTTTTTCCCCTCGTTATTTTATGTTTGTTTGTGTCATGAGCTGGATTTGAAAGAACCTATAATTGAAGCGATAAAGTAACTCTGTCAACCAGTTCTATTAATTAATTATAAATGTTACTTTTATGTATGTATACATATAAATATGTGTGTTTGTATACATAAATATTTGTATTATACAAATTAATTGAATAAAATATAAAAAACCAACCTATGCATCATTTTATTTCTTAATTATTTTCCTCTGCAACATTGAACATTAAAAATGTTAGTCCCCAGAATATACGAGTATAAAATTTTATAAAATTTTATTTATAATAACAAACATTATATGTAAACATCATTCATTTTGGCACTTAGCTGAGTGAAATTTCTAATATGTTTTTAGAATTTTAGATAATCTTAAATATACAATATAAATTGTGTGCGAAATTAGAGTAAGTTTTTTATTTCTAGTGCTGCGTGAATCATTTCTGTTGAGTTTCATCTCTTCTCTTGTTTTACGTATTTTAAAGGCATATTCTTAGAGATTTATAGTTGGCTTCACTGCCTTAAAATTCAACTCATTCAACAGCTGATAGGGGCTATTGCTTGTGTTGGCGTAGCATTTCTTGAAATGGTTGAGGTAAAGGAGAAATTAATTAAAATTTTTGTTTCTCGCATCAAGTTAATTTTTAGTTGAATACGTAGAATTGTCTCAGCAATAGCTGAAGCTGAGTTTATGGTCATGGCTTTTGATGACTGTGAAAATTGTTGTTCTAGATTGAAATCATATTTAGCAGTTCTGTCACAGGATCTTTTATCTATCTAATTACGTCAATATGTGTTGCTCAATCACGAATCATTGACAATCCATCAGTACGAATTCATATTCTCTTATATATAATAATTTTAATTGATCAGATTAGCCAAGATCAATGTAGCGTAAACACTCGAGCGCAGCATCAAACGTCTAAAAGTATCATTTATCATCCAAGATTTCACTCATATACAAGTAAGCGTGCAAATATCATAACTAGTTCAGCTTCAGCCAGTTATCAGCTAGCGAGGTGTCGTATGAATTTCTAATCACGGCCAGTGATTAGTTGCTGATTTGGGTGCTTTAATGATTTGATGTGCTCGGCCTTGGCAACATCGATCATCTATCATCGATCACCGGCAGCTTTCAGTCGACAGCAACACGTTCGGCTCGAGCTCTATAGATAGTCGCTGGCTGGCACACATGAATGATAATGCATCGAGCAGACGAGTTGTCTGTGTGAGTGAGTGTATGTGTGTGTGTGTGTCTGGGTGTGTGAAACCGCTTTGGCAAACATTGAAAATGGAAATGGGACCCGCGTTTTCTTTTTTCGTGTACGCCGCAGATGTTGACCCAATCGACGATCGCCAAGCCCCAAACCGAAAAGCAGTCACCCGTAATCTCAGCCTCATCCCAGCTGCCAAACGAACTGGCCCGTTCAACTACTAGACATCCGGCGATATCATCAATGCCTTGGCTAATGACAACTTTCGCTTTTTCGGCGCTCTGCGATTAAGAAAGCCAAGGAGTACCCAACTGGTTGCATCCAGTGAAGCTCAGACTCCGACTCCAACGCCAGCTCAAAGTCAATGACTGCTCTGACTCAGTGACTCCTGCGTGGTCGTTGTCAGCTGCGGCATCGACTAGCTCATAATTGGCGATTTAGCCACGGCAACTCTTTGTATTTGGCGCTCATCTAGAGAAGACAGGATCAGCTGAATTTCACCAGCAGCCGCAGCAGCAGCCGATATGGCAAACCGGCGGCCAATAATGAAAGTTCACACTATTGCAGGTTTCTAGATCTGCGGTGCGATGTGGATGTTGATGTTGATGTTGATATTGATATAGATGCTGTGTTTCCATCGCATCGCCAAAGTCATTGACATTGGCAGTGGATCAGACGGTGTCATTGCCTGAGTCAACTACTGCTGCATGCTATCATTCATACTTTTTCGCCACTAAATATGACTTGAGCTAGTCCATCTATGTGTATACCAAAGTAATCCAGACCCTTAGCCCAATATATGTATATATATATATTGGTAAATATCATATACTTTTCAATCGGGTAGAGAAACTATCCATAAATATTGCTTATCGACTTGAATGACATCGATAAGTTAGTTTCCTCAAACAATATTTGTAAGCGTTGTGTTTTTGTTCATCCGTATGAGGAAAGAATCCATAATCTAAAATTCGATAAACACCAAATACCAAATCGTGGAATTCTTTAACATTTACCTATATGCCCATATATTATGATCATAATTCTCCGAGTGTCTTCACACATTTCTCAATTATCGATAAATATCGATATTTTGGGAAGTCTGGTAAGAAGCTGGACTCCGACTGGAGAGCTCGCTTGTAACAGGGCAGCTCACAGTCAGGGCCACTTGACTATGTGTTAGCACTCTTGTCTGTTCATTGTTGCTTAATTGCAAATACCTTGGGTCAAAATTCAGAATGGGCCACTAAATTTCTCACGTTAATAATGCATCTTGTTGGGCTGGATTGGCCAACAATGGGACATTTGGATTCACACGGCATAAATCTCGACAAAACGCGATGCTAAATGCGCCACCTTATCGCCCGTGACCATCCACTCACTCATGTTTGCCAGTCTTTTGTGACTTTTGCTTTGTATAAGTGGCGCACCTGCACCCGAAGCTAAAGTGCATCTGGCTGGGCCTATGCTCCGCTGGCTGCACTTTAATCCAAATTTCAAATGTTAAGCTTTTCGATTGCACAACTCGTGCTGAGACGGCGGCGGCTTCGTTCCGACTGCTTTTGATCTGCATATGTATGTATGTGCCGCGCCCCTGGCGTATACGCAATTCCGCCAGGCATTGATCTCTGCGGGGCGTTGACATTGGCTCGGGCTCGAGTGCGTGAAACGTGACGCTACGTGACTTGACGTGCCGCAAATTCTGGCCCGGCTACGTGCACCGTCGAAAATATCAGATAGTGCCGTTATGCGCTCAACTGCCTTCAAATCACCCAGCCAAATTGAGCAGAAGTACATTGTGTCTGGGAGACTCGACTGCCTCAATGGCGCATTCGCGTGCTTCTATGGGTGACGCCTACCCGAAGTGAAGGGCAAATCTTAAGCGATCAAGCTTGAAAGGTTGACAACTTCTCATCGCCTCCAAAGATGCGACTGGACGATGTTTATTTTTATGCTTAAAGTCACATACAATGGCTATGGAAATGACCTGAGCTTATCATTGATAATATAAATTAAAAGCGTTAAGGAATGCATATTTCTGCCTTCAAGATGCCTCTTAACATGTTTCAATACTTGTAGGATATCTTGGGCAGTCTTTATACCCATTGAAACTCCTTGACAGTGTGATCTTATTGCATATTGAAGTGGGAGTTACAATGCATGGGTGTATATCTTTTATAAGAATCGATCAATCAATTTAGGTAAGTTTATCTTTCGTCTTTTCGGCTGCCTGTCGGTTCGTCCAACCACAATAGTTGCCTCAATAGAATCAGCTATTGTATTATTTAAATATTGAAAATCAACTCGAATTAGATGAATTAAAATTGGCATACATTTTTGACATTTATTAATATTTATGGACTTTGTTAGACTGAGGGTAACTATATAGGATCTTATCCAATTATTAAATCTATATTTGAGATTTTTCCCTAGAGTCTTTGAAAAGCAAATGTGAATCTGTCCATGTCTAATCTTAGTTGAAACTTTAATTGAAACAAGTAAGATGGCTCTAGTCGAGACTGTTCAACTAGGAGATACTCTGACGCCTCCAAGCTGATATTTTAATCGTTCTGCACTTTTTTATGCACACACACTTACACATATACGTCCACTCGCAAGCAGTAAGCAGCGACTGCGCTAGGGTTTCTTTGTAGACATACAATCTCAATACAATCTTCATGACGTAATCATAACGTTGAAATGTGTGTACATTCTAAAGCACAAGTCTCTTGTACTTGAAATTGAAATTTTGATATTGATGGCGAAAGGGGCGTGGTAACCAAAATCTGTAAATTACATCAAATGTATACAGTATACAGTCAATCTGAATTATAGGTCTAAAAGTGTTCAAACGAGGCTGAAAAAACAATATAAGTTTATCGATTATCCTCGATATAAAGATATCGAATAAGTTATCGAAAAATATGATAAACTTGTACTGCGTATGGTATACACGAGTGTGCATACCATATTTCAGCTCTCTAGCTCTTAACAACTCCTGAGATATAGGCATTCATACGGACGGACGGACAGACGGACAGGGCTATATCGACTCAGATCAAAAATATATATGATGATTCCTTCTGCCTGTTATATACATTTCAACAAAACCATTATACCCTGATTTGTCATTTTCAATGGGTTCAGGGTATAAAAAAAATAATTATAGTAATACAATTGATAAATAAATAGCTGGCCTTATAAACTAATGTTATTAACCCAATGATTGAGCATTCCAAAGATCTTTGCTTATCAGGTAAAATATGTCTAAGCTTTCGTTTATTGTAATACTAAATAGACTGAATACATGCAAGTGTGTATGTAGATCAGCAACTGGCTTATGTCAAGGACTGATTAGATTTGACATTGTCTACCACTAAAGTTGAAATGTGGGTCGTTCATAAGTTTCATAAGCCATTGCCAATTCTAATGCGAATTCTCAGCGGGCCATTGTGAAGTAAGTGCAACAGCAACAGCAACAGCAGCAACTGTAGGCAATCATGGGCAATTAAAGCCACATGCGTACATACATATGCATGCAAATGTACATGCATATGCTTAAATAGCCAGTTTAGTTTTCAAGGCCAACACGGGACAGACTCTATGCAAAACGATCGACAACAGCAGCAGCAGCAACAGCAGCAACTGTAACCAAGTTAACATCAGTAAGTAACAAGAGCAGCAGCAGCAGCAGCAACAACTGTGGATGAGATACTATTGCAATTATGTACGCAGTAACTGTGTACGAAGTCGTTTTTGCAGGCGTAACGACTGCCTGACTGACTGGCTTACATAAGAAACTGGGCTCCAGCTGCAGTTGCTGCTGCTGCGGCTGCTGCTGCTGCTGCTGCTGCTGCTGCTGCTGCTGCTGGCAACAGAGGGAAATATATGTGCCACAGTTGTCCAGCGGCTGCCGTGTTGCAACTTATCGACATCATCAGCCGACTGGCTGGCATAAAAAGAAGTTGTTATTTAGTGGCCGGCCGAGTTGTCTCGCTTCTCTTCGGGTCGTGTCTGCACTTTGGGGGCAGCTCTTTAAAGTGATTCTCGAATTGAACCTGTTGTCGTCACCCCGGCCAGTCGAGTCGATATGCCTTTAAATGCAAGGGACTCGGACCGATTTGGAGCGCTTGCTGCGGTTGCCCAAAGTGGCATGCATGCATGTACCTGTCGCATGCATGCATGCACTGTGAGTTTTTCATCTTTGGCGTCAAATTGACAAATTTGTCCGCAGTCCGCTGGCCAATCAATGCCCATGCGCTGCTATTGTACAATCTGAATTGCTGGCATTTTATTTAGATATTTTGCTGGCTGCGAATTTCAGCTTCGGCTTGAGCTTTTTGTTGCAATTTGCAATTTGTACGCAATACGATTTTTTCAGCAGCTGCCGGCTGCATTTGCTTGTCGTTTCGCCATCGATAATAAAGAAATGTTGGGCAATGCGTGCGACAGACGAAATGACAACAACAACAACAACAGCAATAGCAATAGCAATAGCAACAACCAATGTAAATTATGGCCATGTATAAATGTAAATTAAAAGTCGTCTTATAGACATTTACAGTTGTTGTTGTTGTTGTTGTTGTTGCTTCGCCATGCTCAATCAAATATATTTTGGTCTTCACTCAGGCACTCAGTAAATAGACCATTACCTAAATATAAATACATACATATATGTATGTGTGTGTATGTGTGTGTGTGTATTCCCCCTGCAAGTGGATCGACCAAAATGCTTTGTCCCACAAGTGCCTTGCAAATGGCACACTCCAACTAGTGCCGGATATGGATACGGCTAACGACTTACGGCTCTGGCTTTGATTTTGGCTTGAGGGGGAAAGCGCTGCGGCCCAAGTAGTTGCTGAGTTGTTCGCTGTTCGCTGTTCGCTGTTAGCTGTTTTGTCGTCGAGTGGCAGTCGCAAGTGCGTTCGAAATGTTACTCAAACTATTATATGAAAACCCATTCCACGCCCCGAACAGTTCGCTGCCTTCTTTTACAATCAGCAATCGACGCACTCGACTCTTCTCATGCACAATCGCATTAAGCGCACATGACTTGGACATACATATGTATGTATGTATACCGACGCATCTCCAGACCGCAGTGCCACTCTGTCATTAAAGCCGAATTAAAAACAACTTGCTGCTTAGTCATTTGATTGGCAGGGCTCCGAGTAATTTGTTCAACAGCGAATGGAGCTTTATTTTTATTTTTATGAAATTATGCTTTATTGATGCTTTATTTATGATTTGCATTTGTTGTTGTGAATGCCTTTCATTCTGCCATCCCTATGAAGCGACTTCGCCCTTAGTACCACTGAACCCAATGCGGACTGGTTTGTGCGCACAGAAAAGGCTTTTAGACGAGTTTACAGTTAATATTGCATCTATCTATTTTTAGTAGATTTTATATTTGAAGATGTCTACATTTTATATATAAATTTGTTTCCAATGTTTAATAATTTATCTTATATTATTCATGTATATACGCATGTTTTCATTCTTGTTGGCCGAGGAGGGGGTTGTATATAAAGAAGACCAGATAAATTAATACATTTACAGGTTATATTTGTGATTGAATATAACTCTTATTAGATATTATGGCGACAGTTAATTTAAAAAAGTTTAAATAATTAATATGATTTAAATGTAAACTTATTTCAAATATTAATTTATATATAATTTATACAATTTTGATTTTATTTTATTTTCATTTTTTATCGTATTAAAGGATTGTCGTACATTATTCATATAATATATATATGAGATAGCTATTCAAAATTTACTTTTCATTTGTTTCATTTTTGTTACAAATTCATTGTTAAATATATTGATAGATAATTAATATAATAAATATAAATGTTTAATTCATAAATATTATTACTTTTCAATTATTCAATGCACGATTCCAACTGCTTCCAGTAAACACACACGATATTACAACATATTTGGGGTTATAAAAAATTACGAGACTTCCAAAAAGAAAATTTCATTTCCAAATCAATTGATTTGGCTCGTCTATAGACCATGAGTCTTTGCTTTATGGCGGAGCTTTCGATTTGGGCGCCATTTACACAAATAATAAAATTCAGCTGAAAATGAGATACTTTAGCCGCTGCTTATATAATCGGCTCGTAAAAGAAAGAGTTAGCTTCCTGCTATTTCCTTCAGCCTCAAATTAATAAATAGAAAACATACATGACAATGCTGTGAACCATATAAATACAGACACACACACACATATATATATGTATATGCGTGTATTCCTACCTATAGCTCTGCTAATTAGCAAAAGACAACATCAAATTATTGCAGATGATGGCGATCCCCACTTGGCGTTTTTACCACTTTTCACTCAAATACAAATCTTTCAAGTTTTTTGTTTTTATATTTTTCTGTTTGTGTAAATTAACTTTGGCTTCGATCAATGACTGTGTGTGCGAGTGTGTGTGTGTTTGTGTGTAATATAAAAACCGGCATGACTCGCATACACGCACATTCCATGAACAGACAGCCGCTATATGTTGTTTTCTTATGCTTTCTTATATAATTATACCCTGTATATATGCAGGTACTGGCATATGAATGGGTATATATGCATAAGAAGTAGAAGAATGAAGAAGACGAATGAAGGCTGTCATTAATAGTCATCTATATGAATGGGAAGTTGAGAAAAGGCTTTCATAAATATTTATATGTATATATGTATATACATATAATAGTAATACAGATAATATTTAAATTTATCTAAATAAAAATAGCACATTTAAAACAAAAATTAAGAAAATAAGTAAACACAAATATTTCAACACATTATATGACAGTAACGAGGCCCAAATGAATCCCATATATAATCATCATTGGTGACACACACGGAGATAGAGATACATAGATAAATAGAGAGAGATATAGAGAATAGAGATATTACTTCGATTATTTTGCATTTATCATACCTTTAAACAAAATTCTGTTTTGTCCAGTTCCAGGGTATCTTGCAGTCTCTCACTTGCGGCTCTGATTTCTTTAGCTGTCCGAAATTCGCAGCGTATGTAAGGTGGTCCATAAAGTATATAACATGCATCTGTAATATAATGATTGTTTGCTCAGCTTGGCTTTGAGCCTGTTGTTGTCTTTATGATGTTGCCAAACTTTGGCATTTCGATTTATAAACTCGGTATTTATATTGCATTCACTTTGTTGAATTTGGCTTATTTTAATCACCAAAGAATGTCAGGTGTGAACGACTGCGTAATACCTGTGCCGCAAAAGACTTCCCTAGCAGCCGAGCTTAATCAGTGCTTTCTAAACATATATTTAGGAGGGATTCCTGCTGGAATTATAGTAATTAGAGTCAGGCAGCTACACTATCTAACGTGTGATTGGTAGCATCGTTGACAGACTTCGATTTCCATTTGGGCATTCGCCCTAATTGCCGCACAGCTCATGCAGCTTATGCAATGGAGCGCAGCAAGTAGTTGAATTATTGGCACCTGAGCTGCTTCCTCATTTGAAGCACCCGAAGCGACAGCTCTGTGACTTCCCACCGCATTGGAAACCCACAACAAAGAGCGAGCATAAAGTCGGCTTGCTGTTGTATTTCAATGGATTGAATTTGCATAGAAAAGTCATAAGGTTGTGTAACGTGTTTTGATAGATGTTGGTGTTGGGGTCGACCTTCATGGGAATTCGACGTGGTTGAATTGCTTTGATATCTTTTTGTCACTGAATCTTGTCTCCAATGTCCGCATCTTGGGCCATCGATGTCACTGTGTCAATGCTAGATTATTATGATTTAAATATTCATCGCTAATATTTCAAATATTTTTTATTTCTGTTGTTTCGCTTACAGTTCCGGCGTGGAGCGGCCTGGCAAACCCTCTTTCTCCTCTGCGCACTAGCCTACTGTATCAATGGTAAGATTATCGGGAGGCTGCTTGATTATCTTTGTATTTTTTATGTCTAACCTTTGCATTGCAGTTGCGAGTGGCGAGGGTCGAGTGGTTTGCTACTACACGAATTGGAGTGTGTATCGACCGGGGACTGCCAAATTCAATCCCCAGAATATAAATCCATATTTGTGTACACATTTGGTGTACGCATTCGGTGGATTTACCAAGGATAATCAAATGAAGCCGTTTGACAAGTATCAGGATATAGAGCAGGGTAAGCCAGACACGCCCACATGCAGAGACATAGCAATGCATAATTGAAATAAATTGAATTTCATTTCAACTCGACTTCAATTTCCGCCCTACTGCCACCCTGCCTGCCCCTTCGCTCCGACTCTATCCTACCCAACTTCCGCAGGCGGCTATGCAAAATTCACCGGGCTGAAAACCTACAACAAGCAGCTGAAGACGATGATTGCCATTGGCGGCTGGAACGAGGCCTCGTCCCGGTTCTCCCCCCTGGTGGCCAGTGCCGATCGGCGCCAACAGTTTATCAAGAACATCTTGAAGTTCTTGCGCCAGAACCATTTCGATGGCATCGATCTGGACTGGGAATACCCGGCGCATCGCGAGGGCGGCAAGCCGCGCGACCGAGACAACTACGCGCAGTTCGTGCAAGAGCTGAGAGCCGAGTTCGAGCGCGAAGCGGAGAAGACAGGCCGCTCTAGACTGCTGCTCACCATGGCCGTGCCAGCTGGCATTGAGTACATTGACAAGGGCTACGACGTGCCGAAGCTTAACAAGTATCTGGATTGGTTCAATGTGCTGACCTACGACTTCCACTCGTCGCATGAACCGTCGGTCAATCACCATGCGCCACTTTACTCCCTGGAGGATGATTCCGAGTACAACTACGATGCGGAGCTAAACATTGTAAGAGCTTGAGTGCAGCCCATATAAATGTGAAACATAAACTCATTTGTCTGCTTTGCCTTTCAGGACTATTCCATCAAGTACTACCTCAAAGCTGGCGCCGATCGCGACAAGCTGGTGCTGGGCATACCAACCTACGGCCGTTCGTACACCCTGATCAACGAGGAGAGCACCGAGCTCGGCGCCCCCTCCGAGGGACCAGGTGAACAGGGCGATGCCACGAGAGAAAAGGGCTATTTGGCCTACTATGAGGTAGGTGCCCAGTTGCTCCTTTGTGACAAACATGAACTAACTAACGTTTACTATGCAGATTTGTCAGACACTTAAGGAAGACTCCGAATGGACTGTGGTGCAGCCCAATCCCAATGTGATGGGCCCGTATGCCTACAGGCGCAATCAATGGGTCGGCTATGACGACGAGGCCATTGTGCGCAAGAAGGCCGAGTATGTGGTTGCCCACGGCTTGGGTGGCATTATGTTCTGGGCGATAGACAATGATGACTTCCGGGGAACATGCACTGGCAAGCCATATCCCCTGATTGAGGCTGCCAAGGAGGCAATGTTTGATGCATATGGGTAAATATCGACGTTCATCAAGATATTCGTGTTCGATCAGCACAGCCCCTGCCTGAGGTCAAGCGTAACCCTTAACATTTTCCATTGATCCCTTCACAGCCTGGGCATCAATGAAGTCGCCAAGTCCGTTGGCCCCCAGAAGCCACTGCGCTCGAGAAGCCGCGAGAATGGCATCACTAGCACCAGAAAGCATCTGAGCTCCGATTCAGAGTCCAGCTCACGTGGCTCCGGTGCAGCCCGTCGACCTGGCAGCAGAGGCAGCACAACGACAACGCCGGTTCCGACTACCATTAGGCTGACCGAACCCAAGGGATCGTCGCTGTACATTGGTGGAAGGGGCTCGACGACACCAGCGCCACCCACAACGCCTGATCCAGGCTCGGACTTCAAGTGCGAGGAGGAGGGCTTCTTCCAGCATCCGCGCGACTGCAAGAAGTACTACTGGTGCCTGGACAGCGGTCCATCTGGTCTGGGCATTGTGGCTCATCAGTTTACCTGTCCATCTGGACTCTACTTCAATCCCGCTGCAGACTCGTGCGATTTCGCGCGCAATGTACCATGCAAGACCAAGAAGTAAGTATTATCTGGTCGAGCTTCAAAGCCAGCCTCTCATTATCCCTATCCACAGATCGACAACTGCGGCTCCAGCCACTTCAACCAGCACAACAACGACAACTACGCAACGGCCAACCAGCAGCTACAATCGGGTGACAGCGGCGCCGGTGGCTCGACCTGTCTACCCACGTGTCACCAGCACCACAACAACCACGACCGCGGCGCCTGTGGAGGATGAGCTTGAGTACGAAGAGGACGGCGATAACACGCAAACGTCGAACAAGTCCAGTGATGCTGAAGAGGATCCACAGGTGATCAAAGAGCTCATTGATCTAATCCGAAAGGTGGGCGGTATCGAACAGCTGGAGAAGCACTTACTGCGCAACAAGGATGGCTCCATTACGCTCAAAGAGAACTTCTCTAACGGCGCGCCAACCACACCATCCACCATTAGCAAGTCCTTGTATGATCGCGTCCTGAATCGTCCAGAAACATTGGGCACATTTTCACGCAATCGCTTCAGTGCTGCGAAAGTACAGACCACCGAATCGTCTATCTCTGACGATAGCAGCTCGCAAACAGGCAATTCCAAATACTCCTCGGTGCTGCGTGGCAACAGCCGGCAGGGACCTCAAAACGAGGGCCTGGAAAAGCTCCCCGAATTCGATGGCTTCCTAAAGGAACGTAAGCAGTATGTGACAATAAATCGCAATCGCGGCACCTCGCGCGATGACGAAGAGAGCGAAGTTTCCTCGAAGGACGATCCCGAAGTAAGTGAGGAGGAAGAAGCTGAGCAGAAGTCGGAACAGATCTTCACTACGAGGCGTCCGATCAGCTCTGCCACGCCATCGTACACCAGCTTACGCCGCTCCCGGCCCACAACAACAACTTCTAGCCCGCCGGTGGAGTCGGTAACAGAGTCCGAGCAGACGTTCACAGTCAGGGAACAAACGCAGACCAAGCAATACGCGACTCTAAGCCGCAACCGGGGACGCAGCACCGAACGACCGCAAACCATAGTCTCTGAGCCAGAAGTTAGCTCGATAACCAATCGGTAAATCATTCTAAAAACTCCGAACATTGATTTCCAAGACCTAAGCCCTTGTTTTCCTAAATCTGTTTAGCTACAAATATTTGGAACGGACGCGACCCACGAAGAGCAGCGCAGATGCCAGCGACGGGATCGATACTAGTGAACACGATGCTGAGGAGGATGAGGACGAATACGAGGATGAGCCACAACAGAAAAATGTAACGGTACCCAGAAATAAAAGCAACACTACAGCAACAACAAATACACGTAAATACGCGAGCATTGGCCGCAGAACCACAACAACAACAACAGTCACAACACCAGAAACAACAACAACCACAACAAGTGGCACCGGCGCTGAGACTGCCAAGGCCAACAACAACAAAAACAACCACAACAGCAGCAACACTGTGAAAATTAACAACGTAGCAGCAACCACACCAGCACCACTCAGCACCCAACCAGATATAACCACTGCAACAGCCACTATCATTAACGAAACCACTGAACCAATTGAGAGCACTATCAATACTAATATCCAAACTACTAGTACCACCAACACCCACTCAACCACACCCACACCCACACCCACACCTACGCCCACAACCACACCTACACCCACAACCACACCTACTGTAGTATCCACTATCCAAGTACCAACTACCAACAGCATTGACTCCTTGAGCTTAGCTGAAGGCATTAACGATATGTTAGAGCTACCATTGAGCACACTGCCGCCAGCTGAAGACTCAAGCGACGAGGTCCCGATCCCAGCCCTTGACTTAAAGACTAACAAATTAACAAAAGCTGCGACTCCAACGCCAACAGCAACTGAAACAACGACGCAGCCTGAACTGGTCAAGACAGCCAACAACGACGACAAAGACGAGGACGACAACGACAATCAGATAACCAATCTTGATAACGAGGTAACAACAACAACTGCAACTAAGACACAATCTAAGTACACAACCAGTCGCAGACGCAACAACAACCGAAACAGAAACAATACAGCCGCCGCAGCAGCAGCAGCAGCAATCAACGATGCTAGTCCCAATGTTGGTAACTCTCCTGGTTTGAGTAGAGGTGATCCTAGTGTAAATAGCATTAGAAACACCTACTCAGGTAGAAGGCAACCACCACAAAGAACCAAACAACCTGAACTGAAAACAACCGAACTACCTTTAAGCCCGACTAACACAGACTCGCTGGGTGGCATATCTAGTCCAAGACCCTTTGGTTATCCCAGACGTCGCACACGTCCCACTGCCACTAAACCACAACCTATAACCATAACAACCAACAGCACTGTTAATAATAACGATAATGATAGCGATAGCGAAAACAAAACACAAATTGATGATGTTGCGAGCGTAGGCAGAACGCGTCTATCCACTGTGGATAGGCCCAAGGTGAGTGACAATAATAGTCAAGAGTTGTTGGACACCAGCACAAACACCCCACCACCAACAACAACCAAATTTAACATAACAACAAATGTAGTAGACGTAGCTGGTAATGGTGGCAATATCTTAAGGCATGACGTAGTTAGCTCCCCTAATTTAAGCACTAAAGACAACGATGAAACATTGACAAAGAAATCCAAGTATGAATGGCGCGGAGTGCAGGGCAACGCGCAAGTGCCAACAGGTACGGTCCAGCTGCCAAATGCACTCGATAGCAACGACAAATTTTCGCGTAGGTATGCTGGCAAGCGTCTGGCAATCGAGGATGCAGAGGAGGAAAAGGACACAACGGAGCAGACAACGGAGGCAACACTGGAAATGAAAACAACAAGACGCAGCTATCAAGGCATCACTCGTACCTCAAGTCGTGTCGATGCGGATGAAAGTCAAACTCTGACTTCTAATAACAATGACTCAACTATTTCTAACTCTGAATCAAGAGCGAGCTCAAAGAATCAACACACCTCTACTAAAGTTAACTTAGATGAGGGCGTGGCATCAGGATCACTCTCAGCTGGCAAGCGTAACTACCAGAGCATAACTCGTAATTCCAGTCGAGGCCACGGTGACGAACAGATTCACTACGCTTCCATAGTTCGCGACAACAGTGGTGCTCATTTAACCGAAGACCGAAGCTCCAGCTTCATGCGTAAGCTGGATGAAGTCGAGCGAGAACACATAACCCTGCCCATACGACGGGGCGGTCTCATTACGGAGACAAGCGTTGAGGATGAGAACATTGCCGCAGAAATAATCGACGATGAGCCACGTGGCAAAACCATAGCACCGGCTTCAAATGGCAGCTCTGATGATAGCAACACCGCAGCTGAGCTAGACTCCAAGGAGTTAGAGAATAAGGACACACCACTGCGTGCAAATCTTTCGACAAACGATGTGGAAGTTGCGATTGATGCCGACAGTGAAGTCAGCTCTACTCCTAGCCCTACAGACGAGGCTGACGAAACTACAATATCATCGCTGGATGATGATAGCACCACCTCAACAAGTGAACAGCCCATAACTTCCACGGCCTCGACAACTGTTACTACTGGAGAACCTAAGGTTGCTAAAGATATCACAACTGAGAAGAGTACAATTGCAAACTCAAAGGACACAGCCCCTACATCAGCAGGTCATCACTCACGATTTTCCGATAGAACGGGCGATAGCAAATCGAAAGTCTCAAGCGAAACATCAACTGATTCGCGTCCCTCCCAAACGCCAGTCAATACAGAATCAAGTGAATCTAATACGACCTTAGCTGATACCTCACGTCTCTCCCAAAAAATAAGCAATACAGAGACAGTAAGATCGAACACACGACGTCCTTTCTCTCGTGCTGAGACCAACACTAAGAAAGCAACTACGACCACTACGGAGAATCCGGAGACTACAAAAGATGTCGATGTTGACATCAGCAGTAGCACACCACTTCCAAAGCGACGTGTCCTCGTTAGGGGCAATTACCGGCCCCGCAAAGAGGGAGATCTCTCCTCTTTGTTAGCCGTCGATGCAAGCAAGCGCGTCAAATACAACCACCAGGAGGCGACACGGGCATCCCTTAATAAGCCGGAACGAATAGAGAATGCTAATAGCTCAACTGAAATTTCCAATAGTGAAGATGTTAACGAAACACCAGAAGATAAGTCTGATGGCGGAGACTCTGCGCGTTTAAAGCTCAACAGTCGCACATTACATGGAGCGATTCGTAATCGCACAAGCAGCCAAACTGAATCTTTGGGTAATGGCGTTACCCGCACTCGTACAACTTACGTCCGGACACTCGATGCTGGTAAGGTTGTAAAGCGTGTCCATACCAAAATTGTGGAAGAGAAACCGGCAGAATATGAGTATATATACGATGAGGTACACGAGCCGACGGCTACTACAACCCCGCGCACCGTCACACGGAATCGTGGCTCGGCCAAGTTCCGCAGCACTGATCTGTCCTCACTGTTGGCATTGGACTTCGCCAGTAAAGCACAGCGGTCAAAGCAGCCGCAGGCGACTGTGACAAAGACTCGCAGGCGTCTCCTGAAGAAACCGAAGGAGACTATAGAGAGCGAAAAAGTTGAGGAATTTATTTACGAAAACAACTTAGAGGATCCGGACTCAGAAACCGCAACCCCAAGAACGACCAAAGCTACGACTACGCGCCGTCCACGCACTAGACCAACAACGCCGAGCAGGATATCTACCACCGAGAGGTCTCCGACGACAGCTGAAACAACATTGCCACCATCTGATGATGCGATCGATCATGAAGCTACCACACGTCGTACAATCTTTCGTCGACCGACTTCGAAAGCAACGACGAGAACAACAACAGTTACAACACCATCCACAACATCAACAACCACAGAGGAACCTCGGCCAGTGACTGTAACCAGACGTGTGCTGAACTTTAAGCGACCCGTAACCACAACGGAATCGAGTGCTCCCCCAACAACCGAATTGTCTGAGGAAACAACAACATCGTCAAGTAGTCCCACGACGACGACGACGACAGGTGAACCTGCAGCCAGCACTGACAATCTTAGGGATCTGCAAAAGAGCTTTGTGAAAGCCTTGAACAATCTGCACGCGAATGACGAGGAAAATCTCGCAGCTGAGACTACGCCAATGCCTGCAGCCAACCAGGTAGTCAACCACGACGATCAGCTGTCACTGCCAATATACCATCGTCGCAAATACTATCAATATGTAAAGGACTCACCTATAACATATATTGACAAGACGCCAACGCCGCCGACAGGGAACACTGTCACCGTGGACATTCAACGCCAGATTCACGAAGTTTTCAATGTGAGCGATAATGGGACACCAGATAATTCATTAGAAGCGGACGTGGACGAGGACGATTCCATGGACGAAGATCATCGTAAAGCGATGGAGCAGGCACGCGAAATCAACTCTGAATTGAGTCATTTTTTATTGAAAACCCCCGGGTCAGTGTAGGTCACCCGGGGGCAAAAGTAGAGGAGCAGGCTGAGAAAGCAATTGGAGAGAGCAACAAAAACAGAAAGCAGCTGATAAGCACAAGTGCAGATGCAGACAAAAATATTGATGATGACATGGATGTTAGTTTGGCGAAAAATCCCTATCGACAGGGCAAAACATTCAAAACAAGGCTAGCTACGACAAGGGGAAACGAAACTTCACGTATCGTTAAGGTATCTATACTAGAAGATGCGCCACAAATTAATGAAGATGGACGATCGAATCGCACTCGACTCAACTTTAGGCGACCAACGCCAGCAGCTAATTCTGATTCAGATGATGCCGGAGAAAGTGAGTTAGAGACAAGCACGAAAGCTGCGCAGAGCTTTTCTCAACGTTATCGCGGCAGAGGTAATAGGACGACAACGACTGTAACACCGGACATCAACACACGCCGTGTTAATGCCAGCTTGAATAGACAGTTATCAACACCCAAACCGAATTCCCGTCTAAATATCTATCAAAGAACTAAGGAAAGTCCCGAAGAAACCGATGAGCTGGAGGCCGAAGTGGTCGACGAAAATGATATTGTCGAAGACGAGGCTGACAAACAAGCCAAAGAAACAAAGAATAATAGGAATCGCAATCCACTTTATAATACTAGGCGATTTAATGCAACATATACAAACTCAAGAACCGCTCAGCAAGAAAACAATACAGAAACCACTGAGAACTCAGATAGTACAACGCGCCGGACTTATACAAACTTTATTAGAGATCAGTCAACAGCAACATCAACGTCAAGACCAGCAACTCGCCAAAGAGTTAGGTACAATCAACGAATAACTACGGAAACTCCTGTTGAAAGTGAAGAAAACGACGAAATTCAAGCAGAAGTAGAAAGTGAAAATGAGACTGTCGATAATGACGAAAGCCCTGTGGATACTTCGGTGCGTGGTCAACTTTTAAAGAACCGTCGCTATAATATAACAGACACAAGCTCTAGAGTCTCTCAGCGTTTCCGGGGTAAAGAAAATAATTCAACAACCAGGGAAAACTCAAAGAACAGCACGCGTCGCACTTATTCAAACCTAAATAGAGGGCAGTCAACAACGACTTCAACGGCTAAACCAACAACTCGTCAAAGAGTCAGGTTCAATCAGAGAATAACGACAGAGAATCCTGCCGAAGGTGATGAAGACGATGAGCTTCAAGCCGAATTGGGTGATGAAACGGAAGAAGCAGATAATGAGGAACTCAACACTACTGGTGTCGGAATTCGTACTTCTTCGACCGGTGAGAATGGATCAGTCCGCAGACAACCATTGAAAACCCGTCGTTTCAATGCAACAGCAACAGACTCAGAATCCTCTAATATTAGCACCCGTCTTCCTTATGTTAGTTTAAGCAGAGGTCAGGCCTCCACGACATCGACGGTGAAGCCGACTACTGCAGAAAATCCTGACCAAAGCGAAGATGAACTGGAAGCAGAATTGGATGATGAAAATGAAATTGTGAACGATGAGGACATCACAACTGCAGCCACTCAAGCAACGGCAACAAAAATTAGTTCGACAGACTCGAGTGGAACCACGGGAGTAACTGAAAAGGCTGAAGACGATGTGTCCACAAATGCAGCCACAGACACGACCACTGAGCCAGCTACTCCTAAACGGAGAATCTTAATTCGTAAACGAATCAATGAAACGAAATCTGACTCAACGGCAACAAATAATGTTAAAGACAGCACAGTCAAGGAGGCTATCGAGACGCGAGGCAAGCCTCCAACCGCAGAAGTAAACAGCAGCTCAAATTCGCGTCGTCAGCTCCTCATACGTCGCCGCAATAACTCAACAATCACTAGGGTCAACGCAGTCAAGGATGATGAAGAAGGCTCTGATGCCAAGAGTAGTTCAGCAGATGCTGAGACTAACAGTGACGCCATAAAAACAACCACATCAAGACGTAATCTTCTCATACGTCGTCGTTTTAATTCAACGGCCACTACAACAAAGCAAGGTGTAGATAAGGATGAACAGGTTAACTTGGTCGATGGTGTCGAGTCCACAACAATAAGCAGCCAGAGACCCAGACAACGACCTCAGAGCTTCGTGCGTCGCCGGTACAATGCGACAATATCTTCGGCTCAACGAAACACTAAGGACGAAGATAGTTCAGAAACAGAAAGTAATCAAGATGATATCAAACTTACAACTCCAGTGCCAAGAATCAACAGGATTCGACCCACAACAATACGTCAGTTTATAAGACAGGGAGCCCCAACGCCAGGCGCCGAAAGGGAAGTAGCTGAAGACATAACGACGCGTCGTCCATATTCGACCCTGAGCAGGACACGTAGTCGCTATGGAAACAACAGAGACACCTCAACGACCACCGAATCAGTGACCAATGCTGACGCTGATAGCGAACTCGAAGCAGACGCTGACGATGCTGAAGATGATGCGCCTGATTCAAATAAGCTACCAGCACGAGGCGGTTTCCTGCAGACAAACCGTCATAGAGCCTTACTTGGCTCTCGTCAAAACCAGATACCCACCCCTAGCAGCGGGCAACCGGAAAGCCGGACGCGAATCAGCTACACAGCACGTCAGTCTACAACGCGGCCAACAAGACCGAGCTCTACGACACGACGCAATATTGTGGCACTCAATAGAAATCTATATAATCGTGGTGAGGAAGAGCAAGAGCAGGAGGACGGCGACTACGATGAAGAAGAGGAGGAAGAGGACGATGCCGATGAGCCCGAGGAAGACGTCTATCCAAAGCCTCGAACTACCACGCCCCGTTCAATTATAAGCCAGTTACTTGCCAGCAGACAACGCACAGAAGCCTTCAAGACTGAAACTCGGACAAAGACAGTAACCCAGACCCATGGTCAACCCAGAGACAAAGACAAAGACAACGACGACGCCGACGACGATGAAGACGGTGACAACGAAGACGAATACGACGATGAAGACGAGAATGACAACAGCAACAAGAACAAGAACGCTGACAATGTAGCAGAGGTATCCAAAAAGAGTAGCACTCAACCTAACATAAGCAACAATACTAATCAGAGCACCTCACCTAAAGTAGCTAGTCGAGTTTTTGGCACAACACGTGGTAATAGCACCGTAGCAAACTATATAAATAATCGTTTTAAGTTCTCTAATTCTAATTCTAATTCTAAACCTAACGAAAACAAAAACACAAACAATAGCACCAACACCAAAAACATTTACACAAACAACAAACAAACAAAACCAGTCACAGTCGGTAATGCTAATAACAATAACGATGAAACTGAAGATGATGATAGTCTAGATGCAGTTATTGATTATGAGGAGACGGATAAGAATGATAATGATAATGCAAATGAGAATGGGGCACCAAAGCGTGTTTTAAATGACCTAGGTAATGACGTTAATTCTAAACGACGTTTTCAGAATCGATATCAAGTGAGCCGCACTAGAGGCACCACGACTGCAACAACACCAAGAGCAACAGCCTCGACAACAGCGGCAACAGCAAATACACGACGTTTGTCCTTTGGCTCACGCAGCCGCGCTCAGGTAACTAAATTATCTATAGTCGGTGACGAATCATCAGATGATGAAGATGATGATGATGATGATGATGATGATGATGATAACCAAGCTGATGCCACAGAGACGACAACTTTCGCTTCAACATTGACAACAGCAGCGACGCCGAGCACTAAACCAACATTGAAACGTATACGAGTACTTAAATATCGACGACCGCTTCAGTCTATTGATAGTAGCAATAGTACAAACACCAGCACTACCAACACAAACACCAACACCACTAATAGCGCCAGCACCACACACACTGAGAACATCACAAACACAATCACATTAGCAAACAATACAACGAAACGTTTCCGAAAGATTGTGCGCAAGCTTAGGCCAGTTCAGATTGCAACCGAGTCGAATAGGTCGAGCGATGGGGAGCAGTCGGGCGTGGTTGGGGAAAGCACGACAACCACACGAAAACCCTTCCAGCCCAGCCGCTCTCGCTTTGGCGCTGAGTCGCACTCGGAGCAGGTGAACGATGAAGATGAAGATGGTAAGGACAAGGAAGCAGATCGACGTCCCTTGGACTTGCAGCGGCTGCGAAATCGCCTCAAGACTCAGCAGGCCCGCGGGGAGCCTGAGGATGGAGTGCTTAGTAGCAGACTGCAGGGTAGCGAAGAAGAGGCCGAAAGCGAGGGCAACTCGGCATTGCAACAGCTGCGCGATAAGGTAAAGGCCGAGCAAGCACGTGGCACTGGGGAGCAGGGTGTGATAAACGATAAGCTCAAGAAACTGTTGGTCGAGAAGGCCACAGCAAGCCAAAGCGACAGCAATGCGATCGTTGATGATGAAGAGAAGATTTCCAGCACAACTGCCAAATCTGCTTTGCGTCCGGCTTTCCGCCGTAAACTGGTGGCCAAGCGACCCTATGTACCGTCAACTAGCAATGTACCCACGAAGGCTCCTCTAAGCCTAAACAGCACACGGCCCACAGCCAAGTTCGTGCGTCGCAAGAACGGGCGCTTCGATCCCTTCAACTCCAGTGTACGTAACAAGGGCGAGGGCTTTGTGCGCAACGATCCTAGAGGAGCGCGATTGCCAGGCACCGATCGCTTTAAGCAACAGGAAACAGAAGGGGAAGAAGATGACGATGAGGAAAACGACGACGAGGAGTACGAGAAACAGCAGGAACATCCACCGGCACTCGTTAAAACTAGTTTGCTGGGCAGTCAGGCGGCGGTGCGAAGACCTTTTACGCCCAAGAATAAACAGCCTAAGGCAGATGCGAACAGTGATAAGAGCGAGGATGAGTATGATGAGGACGATGATGGCGATGATGATGATGAAGAAGAGGAAGAAGAGAATGAACAAGACGATGAGCAATACCAAACTGTTTCCAACCAAGAGCAAGGCGACAGCACTAGCAAGCCTCAAACACCCGCCTATCGCGCCAAGGACAATCGCGTACTGCCCGGTAGTCGACCAAGCTTCTCACCGACCGCCAGCGGTGGCAGCCCCACCGGTGGCAACGTGCCCTTCAATCCCCGAAACCGCCAGCCCAATTCCAGCCAGAGCACCCCCTCGGCACCGTCCAGTCGATTCGGCGGCAGCAACCGTCCGCGAGTGATCAATCGTCCGCCCGGAGTGGCGACTCCCAATTTGACATTGCGTCCTGTGGCCAAGAACTATGAGCGCACAACCCCGCTAACGCCTCTGAAACCCGCCCCGTTCATACCCAGCAACAATCGCAGCTACGAGCGCAAGTACACCGGTCCATCGACGGAAGCACCGGAAACTGCCAGCGAGAATCCATTGATCGAGGACTTGAATATCGATGCGCTCAATGCACGCAACAAAAAGATCTTCGACATCAATAGCAAGAAGCACACCACGCTTAAGCCAAAGGTGGCCCCTAAGGCTGAATCAGACCTAGAGAGTGGAACTGAAACTGCACTAGAAAGGGATCAGGACAGCGATCAGCAGCAGCTGCAGAATCAGGGCTATGTGACTACCACACCAACCACACCAACAACAAATCCAACATCAACACTGTCAACAGACACCACAAACACTGAAACCGAAACCGAAAACGAAAACGATAAAGAAACCGCACAGCCACCAACAGTGCACCCTGTTCCAATGTATGCTAATGAAGCCACAAACATCTCTTCACTCCCACAGGACAAAGAGACGGCCACGTTGTCGTCGACGACGCAGTCGCCACCGCCAGCGACGACGCTGCTGCACGTGTTCACCCTGGTCGAGGGCGAGGCTGAGGAGGACCAGGAGCCCACTGGGCGACCGCTGGGTAGTAAGATCACCGCTGTGGAGCCCAAGCATAAGCTCATCGAAATCAATCGCATTGTAGAGATAAACTCCAAGCAGGCCAAGGCCGCCCAGCGCAAGTCCAAGGCCAATCAAGACTTCGTCACGCTGCGCGTCGAGTCGCTGCCCCACGTCGAGCAGCTAGGTGAGATCAGTGTGGTGAAATATGTGCATTTGGTGGACGGCAGCGATATTCAGATCAACGACGGCCACAGCACCGTTGCGGACTACACCCCCACCGAGCCCAGCACGCCTTCTAAGAACTCCGCTCCGGTGCGCAATAGCCTGCCCCGGACGGAGGGCGACAGCGAGCCGGAGCGCAATGGCAAAGCGCTGCTGCCGGAGGTGATACGCAGTGCCTACGAAACGTCAACCATATCGCTCGAAGGACTCTTCGACTCGGAACGCAAGGCCAAGCAGCTGAACCTCAATAGCATCGACAAGGAGAGCAACACGGAGCGTTCGCTGGACGTCGAACTGGATGCAATTAACAACACCGAACCGCCGACGGCTCAGCCGGCCCCAGCGGCCGCGTTGCCAACCGTCCAATACGTAAGACCCATTGTACCCCTACTTCGTCCCGAATCCAATGAATCCTCACCCCTAATCATCTCGATAGCCAATCTCGACAAGGTCATACTAAGCAAGGTGCAAACGCCGGAGGGCGAGTCAGATGCCAGTGCCAGTGCCAGTGCCACTGCAGCAACTGCGAACGGCATCGACGACAGCAGCAGCACCCTGTTGCCGCCAACCAGCAGCAGCAGCAGCCCCACCCAAGCCGCCGCCGACACTGTCCCCGACTCGAATTCTGCGTTCTCAGTGCGGCATGCGTCCGTGCTGCAGGCGCCGTTCCATGATCGGCTCGCGGACCCTCACAGACAAACGATAGATAATACACTAACAAATGGCGCTATTAGTGGCACTGATCACAACAGCAACAACATGAACAACAGCAACATTCACACGACACTCACAAATAGTACCAGCATTAGCGAAAAGGTCAGCTACAGCAGCGAAACGCATGTGGTGCGGCGCAAGAAGTCGCGTCGTGGGCGTGGCCAGCGAAAGCGTCAGCCTCACAGCAATACAACAACAACAGAAACAACAACCACAACAATAGCAACAACAACAACGATAGCAACACCAACCACATTGGCGCCTTAACTCAGGTGCAATGCACACACACACAAAAGAAAAACAACAACAAAAAAGAAAAAAACGTAGTTAGTTATTTCTAGTCTTATTTTTTGTACAGAGAGAGAGAGACGAACGCATTAAGCTTCTCACACTGTCGCCCTGTAAATATTCGGCTACGTAACTCTGTCCTTTTGAAATTAGAGCATTTTCTTCGCCTTCTTTCGCTCTTCTTCTTGCAATAACAATGAGAAATGGAAAGAGAGTTTTTCATTTAATTTTCCAAATGTTTTGCCAAAAAACAACAACAAAAACTTGCTGCTTTTTGAACGCTATTAAACTTTGTATTCTTCAAGCTGCCATTTAAGAAATAACAATAATATACATACATACAAACATACACACGCCCACACATCTACTGACACACACACCTACACACCAAGCCACACATACACACATACAAGCGCACACACTCACACTGCAGTAATGAAATGCAATGACTTCTCCCCAATTGGTTCAATGAAATCTCTAACGATCCCACAGCAGACAAGCTGTAAAAGTAAATCAATTTTTTATTTAAGTTTTTCGAACTTGATAAAAACTATTTTATTTTATTCTATTTTATTTTATTTTACTTTATTTTATTAACTTTTTTTTTACTTGATTTTTCCTCTTTGAACAATCCGAATTCCAAAAATAATAACTTTTTCTCTTTTGAAATATTTTAAGTTTATTGCATTTAGTTTTAGTCGTAAAATATTTATGCACAATAAACCTTAATAAACCCAAAAACAAACATACTTATTTTGTATATATATATGAAAAAGAAAACAACATTATGCCATATGTAGATCTTAACTATACCCACTATACACTATCTATGTATATATACGTATGTATATATGTATATACATATCTGCCTTGGTATTCAGCTTCTAAACTGAACAACTCTGTACAGAAATCGACCATGATATATTTTACTTTACCTGTTTTTTTTTTGTACATAGAGAAAAACATGAAACATAATCCAAAAGACAATATACATATTTATAACAAAGCCCGTTCCCTCTTTATATATTTTTATTTCATTTTCAGTTACAATTTTCAGAATATAACATTTTAAATCTATAATGGAATATTGAAAACAAACAATATTTCAGCAAACAGTTTGTATCCTGAGAATCCAGTCGATTTATCAGTTTGAATATCGAATCTGTTCATAATACCAAAATCCAATCTTTATCTATATATATAGTTCGTAATTCCAATACTCTTCAGAGACTTCAGATATAAACTAGTTCGCAAACTTCAAAGTCCAATCGCTCGTCAGATATCTTTACATAATTTCATATGTGCTATCACGCACCAGTTCGTAACTCTTGAGATATAGGCATATATAATATTTTGTTAATGGTTTTCCCTCCAAGTGCCTTATCACAACTTTCCAAGTCGTAATCGCGCCTACCTCATAACCGCTCATGCTACTTGCATTGTTTGCTAAATACCCGGTTGAACCGGTTAAAAAAACAAGTAAGCAATGCAGCTGGTTGTCGAAACGGTTTAATTTGGGCCCATAAAGCTGCCGTTAATTATTCATTCATTTGAAAGGCCATAGACGATGTTGCGCATGCCAAGCGCCTCGCTTACAGCTTTTGATAGCCTGCGAGCCATCCATTCGAAAATCCAATTGCTGGAGTCACACATGAAAGCCAAGCGTCGTCTGCACTGCAATTGTGGACTCTATAGGTTTTCAACTTTCAAATACATTCATGTTCCATAGTTTTTTGCAATTACTTTGGTCTAACACTACGAAAAATTTGACAGCAATTATGTTATTTAGTAATTGTCAGATTTGATGAAGTTAATTAAAAAATGTGTTGAAAAAAGATCAACGATAAAGATGTTTATATGTTGATTGATTTGAAAATATTTTGAAATAATCTCAGATACAAATTACTCAATTATTTGAATGATTTGGACTTTAAAATACTTTTCAAAAAATCTGAGATATAAATTGTTCAGTTCAGTTCAGTTCAGTTCAGTTGTAGATCTGACTTTATCACTCGACTTGACTCAACTGATGTTCCCAATCATATAAAATGTTTTCTTGAGCCTTGTCGAGACCTCTGATCCTCATCTTGTTTTCCACTTTCCCTATTTACGGCATTGCCTTCCCTAACATGTTTGGGCCCTTGAATTTCACTCCAGCGCTTTTCGCGTCAGTTGAAGTCAAGGGGACGACTAGAGGCCCTTTGGCAGCTGTGTCGCTTTCTCTGGCATGTGAAGCCTTGCTTGGGCTTGAATCTTAGCGGAGACAAAGTGGTTTTGTTTTTGTATTTGCATTGGCAGCAACTTTCTCATCTGATGATGATGATCATGATGATGATGATGACGATGATGATGGCGCCCTAGCCAAGAGGTGCTGCTCACATGTGCTTCTAGCTGCGATCGGCTTGCGCAGTCTTCGGCTGAAGATAACCAGTTTGGCATGCAGTCAACAAATATTTCAGTAAATAGCAGAAGCCACAGCCACAGCCACAGCTAAAGCTAACAGCCATGAGCGAGCAAAGCGCACATCTTTACAACACAGCCAAGAGCTGACTGGGCTGACTTAGCTGTTATGCAATCACATTGGCATGCAGCTGCTGTTGCCAAATGAGCCGGTCCATCTGGCAGCTGGTCTAGCTGCGAGTGTCTCTTCTTCATGTTGCGCAAGCGACTCTGGGGCGTGGCAAGCGACATTGGCATTACTGTAGCCAGCATCCGGGGCTCATCTCGAATTCCATGGGTTTCTATTGTATAACTGGCATCATTATATTCCCACTTGCCGCCAATGTCAACCAGCCACAGGGCCAACACACAATGCACGCCAAACAAACAGTCAGTCAATCAGTCAGTCAGTCAGTCTCTCTGTCAACTTAGCCAACTGGCATCGTATGGCCGCTAGCCCCCCAGGTGACTCATCTTGGCCATAGCTGTGCACACAATAGGTCCGATTCAAACGTCCTTCAATTAAAATGCCTGAGTGCATTTCTTAAGTGTGTCACCTGTCCATATTTATGAGCATTTACCTGTGACACTCGATCACCTTGGCGGCACTTGCTCAAAGAACATACATATATACACATACATATAATTCTTGGTTATGTCAAGGCTATATGTATATATAACTTTGACTTAGAATGTATCTTAATTCGAATTTCCCGCCCACACTCACACACACGCACACACACACACACACACAGACAAAAAGAAAGAACAACACAACGCCTAACACTTTATTGCATAGTAAGAGTTGAGTACATTAGTAAATACATATTATTGAGCTATATCTAATATGGTTAATATTACATATTGTACATACATATATACTATATATACACACACGAGTATAAATAATTGTTTAATTGTTTAGCATGTAGCTTGCTTTTCTAGATTGCTGTTGACTGCACGGCGCGGATTTCTTGATACTGCGATCACAGAAACACCAACAATTTATGAACGCACAGAAAAAAACCACACACACACAGACACACACACACAAAGACACTGAAAAAACACACGACCAAAGCACTGACACGCAAGTGATGATTGCAGAGTACCGATCGAACGTGAATTTGAATTCAACTCCACTTGACATTTTGCATTATTAATCGAGAACATCCAATTCCCATTGCTCGCTTCATTTCATGTTTGCCCATCGATCGACCCATCTCAACATCTTTCCACTGGCAGCTGCGCACACAAACTGTGCCTTCCACTCCAACGCCAGCTCCGACTGTGACTGCGACGGCGGCTGCGACGGTAACGGCAACGGCAGCGGCAGCGGCGTCAGCCTCAGCCACGTTCAGTCCCAGCCATAATGCTGGCAACGCTTCGCGTCGTCCGGTGCTGAGCGTGCGCAGGCGAATAATCAACACGCCGACGGCGGCGTCTGAGCCAACCACGCAAATTGCAGAGTTGACGACGACCTCTAAATACAGTCGACTGCGCAGCAGGCCAGACTCGGCAGCTGCCGCCGCAATTACAACGACGACGGCAACAACGAGCCGAAACAGCAACAGCAACGGCAACAGTTACTTCAGCAAGCTCAAAAGCTCGTCGGCAACATTGCCGCTGGCAACATTGTCGCCAGCAACAAGCAGCGCCAGCAACATCAACGCCAGCCCCGACAAGCAGCACAAATTCCAAGCGGCCAGCTATGCGCTGCGCCGCCAGTTCCAAACGCGACGCCTCACCACGACGCCATCCTCGGCGAATGGCGACGAAAGCGGTAAGAAAAGCTTTTGCTCAGGGACATAGCCAGATCGTCGATAATGGTTGGCCGATTCTTATTGGATTCTGCTTCTTATTGGATCGTCGCCTTGCTTCGCGCATTTGGCGATAGCCTGAAGATTTTAGAAATAAACGAGTATCCGACATTGGGTTAATCTATATTCTAATTCCTGAAGAACTTGGGAGGGTATTTCTTAAACACCATTCACCATCCCCTCGCGACGCTTGCGCTTTTGCCCAACTCAATCCCTGACCCTGACTCTCTTGATTATATTATCAATACCAGCTATGCATAGCAACATTTGAGAGGAAGACACTCTTCGTCTCTGCAACTTTCTAGCTTTCGTGTTGCGAGCTGCAAATGTAGCTAATCTATTTCAATTTAGTTTCTTCAATCATCGACATTTTAAATAATTCAAGCAAAAGTTCACTAGACTCCAGTCTAGAGTCGACTCCAGTCAATATTAGCTATATGTGTATAAACACAAGCTGATAGCTCGTATTACAATTTTTGAGAGATAGCAACTTTTTGTCTCTGCGCATGTGTCCAGGGATTCACATTGCAAGCTCATGACATTCTTGGTCAGCATTGACAACTGTATCTGTCTCTGGCTCTCACTCTCCCTATTTGTCTACATAAGCTCTTAAAATTTTATAACACTCTCACAATATAAACTTAAATTTAAAGCAACTAAGAATGTTGCAGTCGGACGGTACCGACTGCAGAACACTCATTCCCGGACAAAGCACTATCAATACCACATTTGGATTCACCACGCACCGATCTGGTCGTATACCTAAATAAATTGTGGGAAATTAGTAGGGAAACTATTTATCTTTTGAGTTCCCATATGTAAAACTATGAAAACTAGATATTTTTATGTGTCACTACGATATACATAGATACGTATATATGTCGCTCTTTTCCATTTCATATGTTTTCAAAATTTTAAGTCTTTAACTTCAAGAACAGCGAAATGGACGTAGGGCAAAGCCAATATACTCAATTCACTTTCGCGATAGAGTCAGCGACAATTTAAGAGCGGAATCGGCGCAATCAATTAGCTTCGTAAGCCATTCCGTGTTCTCTCACACTCTGCCTGTTCGTTCTCCCGATGCATCGGCTCGATCACACTCAGCCGAAGCTCGTAGTAAGAAACGAACCCTCACAGTGCATGGTTCGAATAGAGCAGATGCTCCTGATTCGGCAGCTCTGCCAATTCGGCTGTAATATGACGAGAGCCACAACAGCCTAAAGTCGCCTTACTATCGAGCACAAAAATGTGAAATGATGAACTTCAGGTGCCTAAAACTTGTATGAAAAAAACTCGGTAACTCAACAAAGAGCCCGATTTTTAATTCTGTAGGAATAAAGTGATGAATGGAGAAGAATAAGAAGAATATTCCTAAATTGAGCAATCATACAAACTGAGAGACAATCTGAAATGAAGTATAGGTGAAGTGAATTTACATTTGATTCTTACTTATCAAGAGCTATAAGATTCACCATTTGTCAAAATACCAAAGATTTTCTGGCATTTATTTAGCAGCACTACAATTGCTGCGCTATCTTGGGAAAATATATAAAGAAAGAATAGCTCTACATATTCCACATCTATATCTTACCTCCCTCCCAGTCACAGATGTACCACGCACCCAAAATCCGCTCTTCAAGCGACGCCCAACTCTCGGCTCAACCCCTCCGCCGCCGCGCTCGACCACGACAGCGCTGTCCATCGAGACGACGACCTTCCTGTATGGCATTGAGGATGACGATGATCAGGTGGCTCGCTCCAGCATACACACCAGTCGCTTCAATCAGATTGCGGAGCAGCTGCGTCCACTCCATAGCTCCAGCTCCAGCTCCAGCTCCAGCTCCAGCCCCAGCACGAGCACCAGCACGAGCACAACGACCCAACGGGCGCTCAGCTTTGTGCCTAATGGCACTCGTGAGTTGGCTCTTATGCACAGCCCTGGACTCGGGTGTAATCCAGTTGTTTTTGCAGGCCGCCAGCTGATACCGCGCCCTCGCCGGCCCCAGTCCAGCACGCCTGCGCCCACCTCGAGCAGCTCTGCCGCAGGCTCGCCGCCGGCAGCGCGTCGCCAGCAGAGTCGACGACGGCCGCACAAGTACATCGAGGTCTACAATCGGCCGCCCAGCAAGCTTGCCCTGGCCACAGCCACAGCCACCGCCACATTCACATCCGCATCCGCATCCGCATCGAATCGTCGCTCGGGCGCCGCCGACTACGACAGCTCGGATGCGAGTCCGACGCGCCGGCGCAGCGAGAAGGCGCGCAAGCCGCAGTCCCGGGCACCCAAGGTGATCGTTCACGGGCAGGGCATCATCGAGTGCCGGGATCAGGGCAACTTCCCGCATCCGCTAAGCTGTCGCAAGTTCATTTCGTGCGCCAAGTTCGATGGCACCGGCGGCATCGTCGGCTGGGAGTACACCTGCCCCAAGGGCCTCAGCTACGACGGCGACAGCGGCATGTGTATCTTCACCTCGGCCAGCGATGGCCGAGTCTGTCGCGATTAAGGCAGAGACAGGAATGCGATCGACGGGGTCAATGACTGAGTGCAGACCCAAGGCACGCCTCCCAAAAGGAAGACGAATCCTTGAATCTCTCACTTTGCACATCATTTTTCTCTTGTGAATAGTTTTTTGTTGCGAGCATATACATAGATATATATGTGTATGTATGCACATCTATGTCTCTCTATATATGTATGTATTTATATTTCAATTTTATTTAAGAGTCATTTGCATACCTTGACCGGGCTCCTAGGTCTATGTCGCCTCTGTCAGTCCGTCCGACTGTCCTTTCCTCTGCACCCCAGTCCCTCTCATACATGTCGTGTACATATGTCGCATATATCATATAGCTGCCATGGGAAGAAAAGCCTTTAATGATCTTAGAGCTGAGCCTCGAACGAAATCCATACCCCTGGAACACATCTAATCCACATAAATCCGAATCTAACTTTCCTCCAGCTACAAAAATTGTATGCAATCTTCGGTTGCCCGAAGATAATTCGAATATCTTGTTTTTTTTTTTATTGTTTCTTTATTGTTATATGAAAATATAAAATTTAGGTTGCTTATACTCAATACTTGTGTGTCTTGCTGCCACACAGATCACAATGCAAGTACGATATGTCATATCTATGTAGGTATATATTATACGAACTGTCATTTGCTGCAATATCAATCAATAAATAAATATATATATATAAAAGTAGAATACAATTTGTTTCTTTCCATATACAAATTATAATAATAATAATATAATATAGATTACGATATGTAAAAGTATAAGACATATATGCATATATAGATATATTATGGATTGGAAATGGAATAAGATGGAAGCAAAGTAAAAGTTAGTAGTCGAAATAACTCTGTAAAGAGCTAATTGGAATGACGACGAGTCGAGTCGAGTCGAGTCGGTAAAGTAGTCGACAATTTGGCAATACTTTAAGCCGCTATGCAAAATACAGCACAAATCACAAACAGCACAAAGGCTGAATACAAAAGATAGAAACTCTTGCCTGAATACTTTGTATAACTGAATTCCAATAATGCTTTTAAAAATATCATTAAAAGAGTACTAATTTTTTTAGTTTCAAGTCTCTAGATCTTAAAGGTTATATGAATGACGCGTTCAGACATATAAGACATAAGTTCCATTAAAAACTAGTTCGCATGGAAATCTTCAGAAAATCATCCCATATAGGGCTATATGCAAATATGAAAGCTCGGGACCGAAATGAATAACGTACGTGCGACAGTCCGGCAGGTGAACGACAGCAGGAACGACATGGTACAAAATCAATATACATTCCTTCCCCAATTAAAAATATTCATCTGAAATTAGAGAGGTATTTTAATAGGACTACACATATTTCTAGTTTTTATGACATAAACAAGCCCTGGCTAAATATATGAAGCCACACAAATTTGATTTCTGAGAGGCTGAGCGACTCTCTTGCACGATCTTCCATATTATCACATATTATAGAACTGTCAACCATATTCAGAGTTGTTGGAAACATCCAAAGTAAATAAATTGATAAGGCGATTGGAGTACTTTTTAAAGATGCAAAAATTTGTATTTGAAAACTAAGCGTAAACTAGGCAATCAATGTGGAAGGAAAATGCATTGTCGTTCTTTTCGAGTTATTGATGGATTGCTTAATGGTTCGTGGGGGGGTGGGGAGATCGCTTAGACGAAGCTCTTCTGCTGCTGCTGCTGCTTCCAGCTCTGGTGGTAGGCGTGGTAGCCACTCTGTGTCTGGGCGGGGGTGTTGCGGCCGAAGGGACTCCTCGAGTTCACCTGCAGCATGTAGTCGCCGCGGATGTCGTAGCTGGTGGCGATGCCCATGTAGGCGCGCTTGCCATAGCCGTTGTTCTGCTTGTACTCCCTGTAGGAGCTGGCGGCGACAGCGGGGAAGTTGCGCTCGTTGCCGGGGCGCACGGACTCGGCGTAGTAGCGGGTGGCGCGCAGAGAGGCCTCTACGACGTTGTCGGCGCCGGGAACACCGGTAGCCGGGCCATTGGGATAGAAGTCGACATCGGCGAGGCGCTGCGGGGTGCCCATGCCGTAGGCGGAGGTGTGGATGGCATCAACGAAGTCGGCATCGCCGCGGGCCAAGCCGGTCAGCTTGTTGTCGGGCTGGGCGTACAGGCGGGCGGGGTCCAGGCCAGTGATGCGGCGCAGCTTGTGGCCGGTCTGGCGGGTGTAGTGGCGGCCAGCGATGCCGGCGACATGGGCGGCGGGTCCTTGGCCGATCAGATGGATGATCTCCTGGGGCACGTTCACCTCGTTGGTCAGCTCGACCAGGCGCTCGCCAATGATCTCACCAATGCGCTCCACATTCAGGGTGACGAACTGCTCGAAGTCCCCGATCACGTTGCCCAAGGCGATGACCACCAGATCGCCGGTCGTCTTGTCGTCCTGCTCCTGGTTCTGCTTGCGGCCCTGCTCTACCTGCTCGTCGCTGTTGCTCTTCTGCTCATCCGCCTCCTGCTGGCTGGGGTAGGGCTGCAGGTTGTAGCGCTGCGCGTAGGCCTCGATCAGCTTGCGGTTGGCCTTGTTGGCCTGGCTCCAGGACTGGGGCAGGCCCTCAATGAAAATGGTCACCTCGTCGTTGCCGAAGTTCGTCTGGCGCTTCGCCGTCTGCACAAAGTTGTCCAAGTTGAACTCGATCTTCTGGCCGTTCTCGCCGACGAAGTAGCCCTTGATCTGGCTGGACTCCGGCACGTACTCGGGCTTGAAGATGCGGTTGAACTGAGCCAAATGATCTGTGCGAGGAGAGAGATTAGCAGTGACGCAGACGAAGGGGCCGCCTCCACTCCAGCTCCAGATACTTACACATTTTGTCCAGCAGCGATGCTCCCTCATCGACGGTCAGGCCCTCGAGGCGGCGCAGGGTCACATCCTTGAGCATGGGCAGCTGCTCGATCTCGCTGATGCTGACCCAGTTGCTGGGGTCGTCGTAGTTGTTCAGCGAGTTGGACTGCTTATAGCTGTTCGTGGCCAGGGCCACGGCCATAAAGCAGGCCAGAACACACAAGTTGCGCAGAGGATTCATAGTTTCAGCAAAGCCCGTCTCCTTCTATTGTCGTAGACGCCGTACCAAGCTGTACTGCATGCTCTTAGCCGATCGCCCGGCGGTTTTATAGCGGCTCCCACTGCCGCTTGCCGGAGACCTGCTCACGTGTCCGCCAGCGGAAGCACCAGAGCGCTGACGGGTGCATCTGGCTCAGCAGTTTTCGGAAGCGACGCTGAAATTCTAGACAGCACAGTTTTCTTGATATGTAAATCGAAAATCGGCAATCATCGATCGGGTGACTCGGCACTTTCCACACACATTTTTCGCTTTATCAGTTGTGCATCGGCCATGGGTATGACCACATCCGCCCCGCTTACCCCTCCATTGCCTTCATTCGACTGCTCGCCGATGCCAATTTGGCAACTTTGATGTGCTGCTTGTGTCAACAGTTGCCGCTAGCCTCTTGCGTAACTACAATTCAATGAACCCTAAGCGATTAAAGAGCCGAGCCGATGACGCTACCAGACTTTGACTTAGTTCTAGAAATTTATTATTAGACTGAGACGATAGCATCGCATTGCAATCTTAGTTGCAAATCTAACAAACATTCTTCGCCCCTGTCGACGGCATTTCGAACGCAGCTCTGCGGCTGCATTCAGAGTATCCGCATAGAGCGACACATCCCAAGTGCTCTCTACTCTCCAGCGCATGTCACTCATTCAATGCTAAATATATTTTGTAATAGAAGACTAATATTAGTAAAATGCTCAAGGCTTACTTTAAAATATATATCAATTGGTAAAAACAGAATATTGAATGTCGAATTTTCAAAATATATTGCTATCATATTCAGGTTACCTTAATATTATATATTTTTATTTATCTTATTAGCGCTAGACGTAAAGCGCTTGTTTCCTTAAAATATATGTAATCGCAAAAGTAAATGAAGAACTCCCATCATAACTCAACTAACGCACATGCTTATGTATTTAATTTAATTTGATTTATATTATTATGTATTACATTATTATAATGCATCGTGAATTGTAACGAACACACGAATTACATACATATCTCATGTGGTAATTCTAAAGATAATTTGTGATATTGGGGAACGATAATATAAGGTAACATAGCACTGAGAACTACAATTCTAAAGGAGGTGGCTTTTGCTTGCTTTGTAGTTAGTTTATAGGACATTTGGCTATATCTGATTACATTGGTGAACCATAAAACGCTGCGGCTTGAAAAATAGATCTAAACAAAAACATATTTGTATACATATGTATATGTATATGAACCTATATGTACATATATAACATTTATCATTTTAGCATGTGGTTATTGTCGAGTTTAACATTTAAAGGGCTTTGGGAATGAAATAATTTATACTCATTTGAATGAAATTATATATCGTTTCTTTTTTTTGCAATTTCTCACAATCTGTCAGAATATTCGTCCGTCTATATGAACAGCGTTTTCGTATTGCAACGTCCAGTTTGAAATATAAAATATACAATTGTGGGTAATATGAGCATTTGTGGGGCGTGCCAAATCCGGGGTCCAACTTGTAGAGCTCAAATTTTAAAAATAATTTGTTTTGATCTGTTTCTCTCTAATACATGTATATAAGTATTTTTATAATTCATATTGAATATATGTAAGTATTTTTCGTATAGAATATATTCTGTTTTAGACATTGAATAATAATTGAGATTTAAAAAATATATTAAACATGTATATAGCAGAAGAGCAGCATAAGCAAATATAAGTACAGAATATATATATGTATATATATATATACATATATATACATATATATAAGAGCGGTGTCAATTTTGTATTGCATGCTCGTTACCTGTAACTCCGTCGGAAATGAGTAGCCTGTCCGCTCGATTGATTACTTGGCCAAAAAAACATATGAATAAACAAAACAAAAAAAAAAAAAAAACAGCGGTCGACTACGAAAGTTCTAGGCTCTTACATAACTTTCTCGTAAATCGAATATTTCAAACAAGAACGAGCATAGCCGACTGCACAAGACTCGTTCAGAATTATGGCGCAGTTATAAAGTCTAAAGTCAATATATGTATGTAATTCGAGTTTCCACACCTTCGTCTACTTATGCATATTAATATACATTTATGTATATAAAGTTAACTTTCTACAGCCGTAAGAGATTTTTATTTATGCATGTTGACAATTCTAAAGAGCTGGATATTAACACATACGTATGTACATCTAGCAAAAATACATATAACATAAACAACTGAGAAAGCTCTAGTGGAGACTGCTCGAGTCTCGAGTCCGATTTGCCACGCCCCTAAAAGGCGTAGACCTATAATTTTTTCATCATAACAATCTTTATAGTATCATAACATTAAATTTCAAAATTTCAACGTTCTAGCTTTAAAATTCTATGAGATACAGTTTTATCTGATTTGCCACGCCCCAATGGACGTAGATATATCCGCCATAGCTCGTGATCTTGGATGGTCGATGCGGATCTACATTCCGAATTTCAGTTTTCTAGTTCTTCAACTAATATGATTTCAGGCATAGCGGAAAAAGCATTTTCGGATTTGTCACGCTCTAGTGGGCGGATCCGGAGAATTTCAACACTTTATGAATCGGAGATATATGTATACGAGTATGTGTTCCAAATTTAAAGTCTTTAGCTTCAATTACGCCGCAATGAGCTGCGATCATACGGACAGACGGACTGTCGGGCAGACGGTCAGACGGACGGACAGCAAGACGGACAGCACAAACTCAATATACTCATTTCCCTTTCGTGAATGAGTACAAAAATTCAATAAACATATATATTCATATATATATTTAGCTAAAAAGTAATTTCACATTTCCTCACTTTCATATAGGTTCGATGAATTAGGTTCTCGCATTGAGTGTCTGCCTAAAGTCTCCATCCTTCCTAGCTAGTCTTAACTTGTTTGTATCAAGAATTTCCATCTTCTAATCTCCCTTTTTCATAGAATAAAACCGAAACTAAATATGTTATTGTATTCAATTAAAACAAAACACAAACTACAGACATAAGAGATAATTTCGTCATATGAGCTTTGTAAGGGAATGAAGTTTGACGCAGGTTAGCATCATCATTGTTAGCCTAGATTCGAAATTCCTATGGGACTCATCTAACGGTAGTTGAGAGCAGCTTAAGTACATTCATTGCATCTATATTAGTTATTTTATAGTCTATATATGCATAGCCTTATCGTATAGTCTTACAATGTATTTGCGTAGCTTGTGCGGCTATTACAAAATTTTGCCCATTCAAGCAGTTTGCTATCATCAGGCAGCTTAGTTTGTTGCAGGCCCTTAGGAGACGAGGCGGGCTGAGGGGGATCCGTGAGGTATCAAGCAAACGTAGGCACCTATCAGCTGTCAAACTCTACATATGTATATGTATTTGTACATATTTAGAAACTGCAACGCTGCATTTGTGGCTTGAGCTCTCTCTGACAGTGCAAAATGCGAATGGGCTTGGGTGCTATAAAATGTGTAGCTCGCCGCTGTGGAAGACAGTTCAACTCATAGCAACATTGAGAGCTCAGTGAAGTTCCTGCAGTAGTTGAAGCCCTGGTCTAGAACACGATGAATCCGATGCGAGTGCTTAGCCTCTTGGCTTGCCTGGTCGTTGCGGCCATGGCCGGCCCAGCCCCCCGTATGGGCGGCAATAGCGTCAACCAGGCGCTGAAGCCATCCCAGTGGCTGTCCGTGCAGGAGTTGGAGTCGATTCCCGCCGTGGATGAGCTGACGCTGGAGCGTCTGGAGAGCATGCCCCTCGAGAAGGGCGCCGAGCTGCTGCAGCAAGTGTGTAAGTATTTGGACAGAAATTGCCCAGTAGTTGGCCCTTGGCTAATGGTCGTCCTTGCTCCTCGATCCAGATCACTTGTCGCAGATCAATCACGATGTGGAGCCCAGCTTTGTGCCCAGCAACGTTCAAGTCTATGTGCCCAGGCCCAACGGCGATAAGATTGTGGCGCCCATCAACGAGATGATCCACCGCCTGAAGCAGAAGCAGAACTTCGGACAGGACGAGGTCACCATCATTGTCACCGGCTTGCCCCAGACCAGCGAGACTGTGAAGAAGGCCAACCGCAAGCTCATCCAGGCCTACATGCAGCGCTACAACCTGCAGCAGCAGCAGCAGCAGGCCCAGAAGTACAGCAGCAACGTCGACGAGGACAACAAGCAGCCGCGCACATCCAGCGAGGAGGACTACAGCGAGCAGGCCAAGACTGCCAACACCAACACTGGCGACATTATCGTGAGTAGCAGCGCGAGGGCAGGGAGCGCGTCAAGTGAGAGCTCCACTTATGCATCCATTTGTAATACCCTCGCCACAGGTGATCGACTTGGGCTCCACCCTGACCACCTACAAGCGCTACGCCATGCTGGACATCGAGAAGACCGGCACCAAGCTCGGCAAGTGGATCGCCCAGCTGACCAGCGAGCTGCAGTTGCCCTATGAGACCATCCACGTGATTGGCGAAAATGTTGGCGCTCACGTTGCCGGCGCTGCTGCCAACGAGTTCACCCGCCTCACTGGCCACAAGCTGCGCCGCGTCACCGGCCTGGACCCCAGCCACATTGTCGCCAAGAACCGCAACACCCTGACCGGACTGGCTCGCGGCGATGCCGAGTTCGTTGATGTCATCCACACGTCCGTCTACGGCATGGGCACACCCGCCCGCAACGGCGACGTCGACTTCTATCCCAACGGCCCGTCCACCGGTGTTCCCGGCGCTGAGAACGTCATTGAGGCCACCATGCGCGCCACCCGCTTCTTCGCCGAGTCCGTGCGCCCAGGCTACGAGCGCAGCTTCCCCGCCGTGCCCGCCAACTCCCTTAAGCAGTACAAGCAGAACGACGGCTACGGCAAGCGCGCCTACATGGGCATCGATGCCGCCTACGACATCAAGGGCGACTACATCCTCCAGGTGAACCCCAGCAGCCCCTTCGGCCGCAACGCCCCTGCCCAGAGGCAGAACAGCTACCACGGCGTGCACACCGCCTGGGAGAGCAACAAGGAGTTCTAGACGCCCAATCGACGAACAAGGCAAACAGCAAACAAAGCAATCGAGTCTTATGTTGCGCTTAGAGTTAAGGACCCAACAATTGGCTATTTCTCCCACTAAATACTTTACAAGCAAAATTGATGGCAAATAAACCAGCAGACTCTATTCCAGAGAGTACAACTGTGTAAAAAAAAATACTTTTCAAAATTTGTTCTTTATTTCGATGACTATGAATACCTCTAATATTTCAGATAACTCAAGCCAGTCGTGAATATATATATCTTTTTTTCAAAGCTATTCGAATTTGAGCCATACACAATATATACGAACTTTATTCTAAAACAAGCCCTAGAATTGAATCAAAAGAGGTAATTCAAGGTTTGATAGTCTGACCCGAAAAGTGTGATACAGGATAACTCCATTACAGGCTCAAAAAATATATACATATATATACTAGCTGACCCGGCAACCGTTGCTTTGCCATATCCATTATTTCTACGAAATATTTTGTACTTAAATACAAAATAAGTACTAATTTACTATAAGTATGTGGGGATGCAGTTATTGTCAAAGGCGTTGTAAGCAACCGAAGTATGCTTTATCCCGAATGGCTTATTATACTCTGAACCCATTGAAAATGGGAAACCAGGGTATAATGGTTTTGTGAAAAGTATGTAACAGGCAGAAGGAATCATCGCAGACCCCATAAAAATATATGTATTCTTGATCAGCACGACGATCTGAGTAGATATAGCCCTGTCCGTCCGTCTGCTTGATTGCGTCGATCTCAGCGGATTGGAATGCATACTCATGTATACCATACGCAGTACGAGTTTATCTTATTTTGTACATAAATCATCCGATAATTTTTTAACGAGAATAATCGAAATACGATTTTGTTTTTTCAGCCTCATTTGAGCACTATTAGACCTGGAAACTTCAGATTTACTGTGTATATTCATATGATGAATACAAACATTTTGTAATCAACAGATTTTCGATACCACGCCCCCTTTGCCCCCAATTTTTAAACCACGCATTTCAAATACTAGAAACTTGTGCTTTGGGATGTACATACATTTGAACATTACGTTCTGAAAGTTTCAATAAGATTGTACATCTAGAAATAAAATTATTCAACAAATAAATTATCATAAACCTGCCCACACCGCAGCGCCGTCCAAGCGCAGTCGCTGCTTACTGCGCTGTTCGCAGAGCGCGTTTTTATACATGCGTGCGGATGCATGTGAATGTATGTATAAAGAAGTATAAAGAAGTACAGAATCATTAGAATGGACTGGAGCCTTCTTACTTGTTATACCCTGATCCCATTGAAAATGGGAAATCATGGTGCCAGATCGCCACAAGGAAAAATGTAATAGTAGACATAAGTCAGTTTAGGGCAATATATAATAAAATAGTTTAGGCTATGCCCGTCTACAGGGCAAGGCCTCAAGGCAAAAGCAAAACAAAAACTTACACATTCTTCTCAGACTGCGCACACGCATATTCAACTCCATTGCAGTTATCGGTTCTGAAAGCTTACGATTCTCAAAATTTGGAGAAAACATAAACTGTCTTCTCTCTTGGCCTCTGGTGGGTAATTGACTCATTGAATCGATTGCTTCGACTTTCGTCTTCCCACTTGGTGCCCTCAGCGATGAAGAGTGCATTGCCTACAGCCAAGATTGACCAAATAACACTTGGCTTAATCTAAGTTGCTTATTATCTTCGACAATCATGGCCAAAAGATCAATCCAGCTAATTCAAGTCAGCAAATTCTGAATGAACCACGTCCTCTGGCCAATACTAATGAGAATTTCGCCCCGAGATATTCGCTACTATTCCAACCAAACGCAAAAAAGCCAAAGCAATCCACTGCTTTGCTGCCAATTCAACAAGGCTTGTACCCACGCTGTCTGTTTCTACCTACGACTCTGAAACAGACGAGACACTCAATTTGCTAATTGATCAGTGTAATGATAAATCAATATAATTAAAACCTAGTTAAACAGAAAACTTAAACAAACTTCCAAATTTAAAAAACTTAAGGCCACTCAGTCAACAAATAAAAACATATAGAAATAACTTTGCACGAAATAACATAGACAAGTACCTAATATGAATTTACACGCTAGATATGTACGCTCCCAACATTTCGAAATGTTTTATTTTACCCGTATTATTCTACATCTTAACCAGCTTTTAAGACAAAGGTATTCCCAATTTCTAGTATCTAACATCGCACAAAAGCGCTATACACTACGTGCTTGATTTTGTAATTTGGACATGATGAACGTATAAAAAGTTTCCTTTAAAGAAATCGGAACATTTTACTTTAATTCAATTCAAGCAAATCGTAAACCCTGCCTCTGGTATTGATTTGCGTGAGACGGCGAAAGCTTCAGAGCCCAACACTCAAAACTGAGTTTATTTTTAACGCCCAAAAATATACACATGTATGTATATACATCCATATGTATTGTGTAAGTTGATTCATACAAATGCAAATGCATATACATATACATACACAGCTTTGTTTATTGCTTAGCTTTGCAAGCTCGCCCAAAGCTCTGCAGTCAGCTGTAAGGGTTGGCAGCGTCTGGCAAAGCGAAGAGAGCTTTTCTAGCACAGCAGCAGGCGCGGCCCCAGTTGCCTTGGCAAGCCTGTCGCTTGCTGCTTCTAATATTTGTTAGAGACCTTTCCAGTTGTTATTGTACGCTCGTGGCACGCTTGGCTTTGTGCTCTTTGTACGGCACGCGCTATCTGCAGTTTGAACTCTAGCTGAGCTTGAGCGACAGCCAGCCGTTGGCTCCTCGGTGGGCAGCAACAACATTTTCGTATTCTGTAATTGTTTACTGCCTGCCTGCCTGCCTGCCAACAACAACAACAGCAACAACAGCAACAGCAGCAACTGACAAATGTGGAGGAGCAGAGAGCACAACAACTGTTAAGGCACGCGAAGAAAGAGCATAAAGAAAACCGTTGGCAAAGTGCTGTTACACGAAAACAGTGTGTTTTTTTTTTTGTGTCTGTGTGAGTGCTTGGAGTACCTAGAGGAACACAATCGACCGAGAAAAAATATTACAATAAATATTTGACGCTAAAAGAGTATAGAAACTAAATAAATAACACGTTTGGCTTTAGCTGTATAAGCGCGCGTGCGTGTGTGTGTGCGTGTGTTAGTGTCGTTATGCTGTCATCTATTTGCATAGCTACATACATGCACAGACATGCGTAAATTGTTTGCGTTTTCAAAGTTTATCGACTAACGCTGCAGTAAACACTGAAAAGGCACTTAGTTGCTGCATCTCAGAAACAACAACACAACAACAACAACAACAAACACAAGAGAGGCAACTGAGGCAGCTCGTTTGGCAACCAGCACAAAAGTATGCAGCGAAAAATTGCATTGTCTGTCAAGGACAAAACAAAACACCCTGCCATGTAGCGACTGGCGTCTAGTCTGCCTGTGTGCGTGCGTGCGTGCGTTCGTGCGTGTATATTTGTGTGCGTGTGTAAGTGTGCGTGTGTGTGTGTGTGCCTATTGTAAGCGAAAGGGTATCAAAAATCATCGAGACACGAAACTAGCTCAAACATTCAAGAGCACCAAAAACGGAAAAACAGAATCACACGAATAACAACAACAACAACAACAGCAACACAGCCTGCAGCTAAACAACAGAAACAACAGCAGCAGCAGCAGCAGCAGCAGCAAGAACATCCCCAGACAGGGCAAGTCGATCCACCCCAATCGACATTTGGCGCCAGTTGGACAACATCGTGGCCACCATGTGGTTTCATGCTTCAACAATGCTCCGTCTATTTCCAATACTTTTCGCTCTGCTGCGGCTGCCCGTTCAAGTAAGTTTCCTTAGCCCCCAGCACGCAGCGCCCAGTCCCTGCCCCACATAAATGTTGCAAGCTCAAATTACATTTGCCAAAATTACATAGAGGCAGCACAACATTTAGGCAGATACCCTGGATTAACTGGGGTGTTTTCCTTAGATTACATACATATATGCAAATAATTAAGAAATTCTTGTGCAATTCTGTTCTTGTTTATTCAAATTGAAACTGAAGACATTCTTAATATTCATAGTTTGGATGCATTATGCGAGAATAATATAATGTGAATCTTTGAATAAAGCCATAGCAACCCTCTTATAGACATAATAACAGCTCTAGCATTTTCTTACTTTAAAGCTTTAAATAGTTTGCTCTTCAATTCGGTTTCGGGCTTACGCTCGATAACTTTACTGATATACTCATGTGCTTTTATATTGTGATCCTTTATTACTGTAACATTATTGAACATCAATATTGTTATACTGTTATATTGTTATCTTGCTATTCTTAAATGCTGTAATATTGGGATACTACAATTAAACAGTTAACTGATACCTACAGTTAAATTGCTTTACTTTTATATATTGTTATACTGGTGTGCTGTTAAACGGTACATTCTTATACTGTTATTCCGTTAAATACTGATTTTCTATTAATCTGTTATAATTTGATACTGGTATAATGTTATACGGTTATATTGTATTGATATTATATTATTATTCTGGTATACTGATGTACTGTTATACTGGTATAATGTTATACGGTTATATTGTATTGATGTACTATCATTATTCTGATATACTGATGTACTGTTATACTGGTATAATGTTATACGGTTATATTGTATTGATGTACTATTATTATTCTGGTATACTGATGTACTGTTATACTGGCATAATGTTATACGGCTATATTGTATTGATGTTATATTATTATTCTGGTATACTGATGTACTGTTATACTGGTATTATGTTATACTGTTATACCCGATACTATTATTCTGTTATACTTACTGTTCAACTGAAATATTCATATACTATCATACTTTAAGATTGGTGTATTGTTATACGAGTATACTCTAATGATATTATAGTGTTATACTGTTAAGCAGTTATACCGTTACTCTGTTTAACTGAAATACTGTTATATTCGTTTACCCTTATACTGTTATACTACTATACTTTTATGCACATCATTTTCCTAATTATAGTCATAACATTCATATCTACTGCAGCTAGTTGTAGTCGTTGTTCCGATTTTGGTATAGAACTGCTCCTCATTGTTTTGTTGACTTTGTTAGCTGATTGTTTTACTTTGTTTCGTTTCACCTGCCTGTTTGCCTGTCTGTCTGTCCATCTGTCTGGCTGTGTAACATTTATTCAAATTGTTTGCTCTAGCAATTAATTTGCTGGAGCATACTCCTCTCGCTTATTAATATGCTTAATTGTTCGTAGCGATGTCTTGACTGCAGCTGATGTCTCTTTGCGTTCCATTTCGATTCGCAGGTCAAGGCACGATTCTGCGAGGGCGGGCACATCTGTTCACTGCCCCGGGAATGCTGCACCCAAGGCTGCTGTCCGCCGTATCAGAGCGGGCCTAGGCAGCTGCCACCACCGTCGGAGCACGTACTGAACCTGTTCTTTATCAGTCACTGGTTCTTTTGGTAAGTAGCGGACCATTTAGAAAATGATATATATCTAGTGTGCATGCATTGTGGCTGCAGTCGTCGTCCCCCGGGACGGGGGGCGCTGCACAGCGTTCAAGGTCGGGGCTGGGCCGGGGCTGATTGGCATTGTGTGGGGCCTAGCAGATACAGTCAGGCAGTATTAGTGCGAGTATGAGTATTATTATTGGCAGCAAGTTGGCCCCTGACTGAGTTGCGTCAAGTCAAGACAAGGCCTTATGCAAGTCGGGCCGGGCCGGCCCCGGATCCCCAGACGAGACAGAAAGCGCCAAATGGCATTGCCAACTAATGAGACACTGGCTCTTTTCACTGTCACTGTCCCAACCGCAGTGCCACCCATAGTGGTGCGGGGCATGGGGGCATGGGGGTAGAGGGGTAGAGGGGTCTTACCCTCTTACCCCCTTCGGTTCGCTCACATAATCAAATCTCACGTCGCCAAAAAGCCAAGCGAATAGGCAGCCCATTTAGTTGGCATTCGATTACGAACGCAGCCAGCCGCAGTCTCTACTCGACTCGAGTCTGCCTGCGGTGCGTCCACTGGGCTTCTTCCATGGGCTTCTTCATACAGACGCGCCAACTGCAAACGGAGCAGTAAGAGATCCTCGCACAGACTCCGAGCGCAATCCTTACTGATTCGCTGTCTTACTTTTGTCTCCCCCCGCAGGTGCGTCGTGGTGGCCGTCATTTTGGCCATCCTCTGTGCCTACTCGCTTTGGAAGAAGCGTCGCACACTGTGCGGCTGGGGCTTCACGGAGCATCACACCCAATCCGAGGGCGACTCCGCCGGCTCGTGCTATGCACCGCCGCAGTACAGTCGCTGCAACTCGTTCCATCATCCGCCGCCGCCCTACACGGAGGTGAGTTGATCTGCTAATTTAAGTGACTGAGCTCAGGCTAAGGATTTATCTGATTTCGACAGGTCACCTCGAAGCCGGATCTCTATCCGCTCGTCTTCACGTGCAACAACGAAAACAGCAAAGGCAACGCCGGCTCCAGCTATCTGATGGTGCAATACTTTCGCAACTATATTGTGCGTCCGGCGGGCTCGCTGAGCGCCGCCAGCACCGTGGACTCGCTCAGCTCCAGCTTCATTTGCAACATCAACGAGGCCAACACGCTGGTGCCGCCGCCCTACTCCCGTGCAGCCAGCCCCGAGCTCGGCCTGCACTACGGGGCCAACCGAGAGCCGCCGCCCAACGGCCAGCTGGCGGCACCGCAGTACGGCCTGCCTCGCTCCGCATCGCAGCTGGTGGAGCCGGAGTACCAGCCGCGCGCGCACTACGCCACCGTCGCCCTGGACAGGAATGTGGGCCTGGGCTCGGGCACGGCCCACTACAGCACGCGACTGCACAACTCGCACAGCGGCCACTTCTCGCCCGACGAGTCGGCCATGGACTCCGCCGGGCTGGTGCATGTGGGCGGCGTGAGCGGCGGGTTCCTGCAGTCGCAGAGCGACCAGCACTTCCGCTACATGGCGAACAGTCGCAGCAGCCTCAGTGATATCTTCGTGAACAACAGCTGCGTGGCGGGCTTCGGTGCGCCGGCAGCGGGGACGGCAGCGGCGGCCAACGAGGCCGGCGGCATGGCCAGCGGCGTCGCCACGCAAGCGACGTCCCTCTGCAGCCTGGCGCTGGCGGCCGGCGGCACGCCTGTGATGTACAACAACGGCTGCATCCAGTCGAATCCGCTGCACAGCCTCGAGAACTGCTGCCAGCTGGTGTCGGCTGTGGAGGCGGCAGCGGCGGCGGCGGCCGCGGCGCCGACCACAGGCAGCACAGTGTCGGGCGTGAGCAGCCTCTCGAACATAGGCACACCCGGCTCGCCGCCACAGGCGACCAGTCCGACGGGCGAGGTGCGCGAGATTCTCGACCAGATTAGCAAGCTGCAGGCCGACGTCAGCTACGAGCAGCTGCTGCTAGCCAAGCCGCAGTTGCCGCAGTTGCCGCAGTTGCCGCAGTTCCCGCAAGCTGCGCTGGCCAAGCCGTTGGCGCGCCCGGCCTCCTTGCAGCACCAGCAGTCCACATCGAGCCCGACCGCGACCACGCCCACAGCGGCAACGCCCAGCAGAGCCAAGAAGTTCTACGCCTCGAAGCCGCCCAACAAGGCGCTCTACATACCAATGGCCGTGGTGACGCCGCCGGCGGCCCAGCGCTGCGTGCTCAAGAGTCCCATCAGCAGCGTGGTCAGCGGCGCCAACTTCTTCGTGAATCGCGGGCGGGTCGCCCGCAAAGGCTGGATCTCGCGCTCGGCACCCACGACGCCGGGCAGCGGGCTGCCGCCCAATCGGCTGGGCGACGACAGTCCCCTGCTCAACGAGCACGACGAGCAGGACGAGGACGCCATCGAGGACGAAGACCAAAGCCAAGACGATCAGCTCGAATAGACAGCAGCAGCTCAAGCGTCACCTAGATGTAAGCTTTTAATCAAAACGCAACTTAGTAGGCGGTCAAAGGACATCAGAGTGCCAAAAAATACCAAAAAAAATTAATGAAATCAACTTTTACTACTGCTAGAAAAAGTTTTAAGTGTAAAGCCAACGAGTGTTTCAAATAAAATCAAATTTGCTTTTAGCCACAGCTCTTAAAGCCGCAAACCATCCGTTTTGGATGCCTAACTATACCAATGTATAGAGCAGTATTAGGGATATTCCCTTAGCAGTAATTCGAGTTGTTTTCGTTTTAGCTTTATTTTCTCATTTTCTTTTGCTTTTTGGTATTTTTCGGCACACTGAGAACAATGCACAATTGAGAATGGTTAATGAATCCACTCGGTTCATGTATGTATATTTAGATAGACAATTCAACAGCAACAAAATATTGGCTAATAACTGTAATTAATCAGGCTTCGATCTGGTCTTGGTCGCCCGACGCTTCCAATGGCCGAGCGTGTTCCTATTGCACAAAGACAACAACAACAACAACAACAACAACAACAAATACATATAAACATTTATAACATGTTTGCTGTTTCTCTTAAGTAATCAGTGTATGTATGTATGTATGGACATATGTATATTTGTGTATGTCAGACTTGAGAAAATTAATTTTTTCAATGTGCTTCAAAATGTATTGTAAATGTTTCAAGTTTTGATGTGTAAAGCTTTAGCTGTAAAGGACTTGCAAAGAGGAAATACAAATGCAAATACAAATAGTTATTGTATATACATATATGTATGTGTATATTTTACATACATGTACATATATATATTTCTTTTTTAGGACTATGTATGTGTAATGAGAACAACGTAGATAATACTGTATGGGCGCTAAAACAAAATCACATTAATGCACAAATACATAAGGAAATGCAGAAATCAATAATTAAAAATAAAAAAAAAATTTAAAAATAAATAAAAAGAAAAGACATACTTTTTTAAGTACGTGTAAAGAGAGAGGGCGAATCGCAAAGCCCAGAGAACAATGCGCTAGAATGCAGCAGTGCCTTTTGACTAAACAAAAACAAAATGAAAGAATGACAAAAACAAAAACTAAATCAAAGAAAACTAACATTACCGCGCACAAGCCACATGTATGTATGTACATATACATGCATATTGTATATGGATATGTACTCAAACAGAATAGCAATTAGACAGACTAGCTCGTTAGAAACAATGCAAACTAATAACAGAACAACACTCCGTGTGTATCGAAACAAAAACTAAATATCGATAAGTTGCGAATCCCAGCCGCAAACACGACCAGTAGGCGGCTCGGTTTATATGCACAAACGAAGACCACATGGCTTTGCTAGTTAAGTTTAAGATCGAAAGCTTCCAATTTTTAGTTCAACTTCAAAAAGTGCCAAAGAAAAGTATTTCCCAAACTCATTTCCTGCCGTATTGGCTGAGATGAAATCGGTTTCAGATTCGTTCAGATTCACTTAAAATTACTTTTGTTCGTTAAATTCAAACATGCCGCAGAATTTACTCCGTCTCTGGTACTAAACTTATGCTCAGCTTTCGACGCTCTCCATGAGAGAACGACCGAAGCCTTCCATTATATGCGATAGCCAATAAGAACGAAACGCACTGTGACTTCCTTCACACTCACACTCACACACCAACACAAACATGTATCTTCCATTAGAGTTGAATGCAAAAGCAAATGTTAGAGCGAGATGGTGTAAGCTCTGTTCGGGCAACATGCATACGAAGCGAGAGCGGGATAGCCTACGGCTCTGCTCTAACAACTTCTTTTGAACATTTTTGCGTATTGCTTTATCTATAACTGTGGAACATATGTATGTGCACAAATACCTATTAAGTGAGAGCGAGATGGCACAAGCTTAAAGCTATAAAAACTGTGGAACGTGTGTATTGATGCATGTGTGCGTTCACAATTAAAATCCGATGTATGTAATTGTAATTGTCACTCTAGCTAGCTTACCATAAACGCATACATACATATATACATGTATTTATTATTTATAAATATGAAAAAACGAACTGTTAAAGCTTTCTCTGACAAGAGCAGATGTACATATAAGTAAGCATTGGAAGCATATACTATGTAGCGGTAATACGGACAGTCGGCCATACGAACGAGCCTTGCACAAAACAAAACCAAAAAAAAAAAAAAAAAAAACACAATACACTCGCTTTCACAGAGTAAAATCAATATGTTTGACTAGATCTACTACACTTAAGAAAACAACCAAAACAAAACCAGCAACCGGCTTAAAATGCAAATTTTCTTTCAAATTCAAATTCAAATTTTAGTAAATATATATACATATATATATTATTTTTAGATGCAGGTCATTAAATACAATAACTTTCAAGGTATTTTAGTATAAACATAAAACAAACAAGCAAGAACAAAAATAAAAACAAAACCAATTTATTAAAGTCGTACATTTCAACAAGTGAGAACTGCGCAGTCGGTTACACTCGACTGCCGAATACTCTCATCACAGTGGAATAGATGCGGGAACAGGTAGGCAAATATCTTTAAGGTACATATATGTAGATCGTTTCACATAAAAGTCTGTAGAAAACATCGATTTTTAACAATACATCAGAGCGGCTTTACAATGTAGATCGAACTAGCCTAAAACTCGGGGTTTTCTTTCGGTACAATATTTTAACATAGCTCTCTTAAAATATACACACAGTTTAATACGTAATAGCTACATACATACGGTTCACAAAAAAAAAAAAAAAAGTACTAAATAAACAGTTATCTTCGGTTACCGAATATATCGTATTTTTAACCCTGTAGACATTGGGTAGACTGAAGTGATGCGATTTAAGACTAATGAAAAATTAAAGTTCGAATTTCCGATATGAAAAAGTTAATTCTAAAGGCTATGATAGATATTTGAACTAGATCGATCCTGAAACGACCTTAAAATGATAAACAAACTGAGAAACAGACAAAAATAGGTGAGCATCCAACGACACCCTTCCTCCAATGTGTACAGGGTATATATACATACATATATAGACATTTATATAAACAAAAGCTGTTGCGACCCGAACTGATCATTGCTTGACTGCCTGCGCCTGCTTCTCGCCCTGCGCAGCATCATTGGTCAGCTTCAGCTTGGCCTCGAACTCCTTCTGGACGTCGGTGTAGTAGGGGCCCAGCTCCTCGCGCACAGCTTCGTACCAGCGGGCCAGCTTATTTCGGTTCTTGAAGGTATTGTAGCCAATGCTCTCTGCAAATATTATCGATATAGTTAATATTATTATCGAAATGGAATTTGCCCAAATATTTTCTTACTCGGCTGGTCTATTTCGCAGATGGCACTGAGGTCCGCATACGAAATGTTCTCCCCCAGCATAAATTTACGGGAATTCAGGAACAGCTCCTCGAAGTCATTAAGTGTGTGCTCCAGCTGCTTGCTAGCTGAATTCACCTGTATCAATTATTTTCGAATTTTGTACTTTAATATAAATTAAAAATTACAATGGCTATGTGAGAATGGAAATTCGGCAGTAAAAAGGGACGTGGAAGACCCCATAAAGTATATACTATTCGTGCACCCTTCGGCATCTATCAGTCCGTCTTTCCCTCCTTGCATTCTAATACTCTTCTTTCCGTACTGTTGCAACAAACTAAAAAATTACATATGCTCGAGACTTATACTTTTAGTATAGGTATCTTTTCGATAACTCAATTTAATCGATAACTCTATTACATTTTTAAGGTACCAAAACTATATATTTTAGACTGACTGTGCAGGCTCTTCAAATAATGAATTAGATACACATACATATGTATGTGTATTTGATAAATATGGGACTTTGGAAATCAGAATAGCAAGACTGCGCTGACTGCAATCGGTTAGTTTTGATGAAAGCTAAATAATTCTCATTTTCTCAATTGGAACACTAAAGTGCTTTAGTTTACTGAAAGTTCGAAGAGTATATACTTAATGCCAAAGTTAAGTTCATTTCTTAAGCAGCTGCAGTACTGCTTTGGAATCCAGGTAACTATAAAAAACTAGTTTTAGAACTGCAATAAAATCAATGATTTGTGTTTACTTTCAACATATAAGATGAAGTCCGGAATGATTACGATCAGTCTAGATCGGATCGGTGGGTTCTAGTGTAAGGAACCAAATATCCTACGCATATCCATTTATAATATATACATAGTAGTAATATAGTCTTTACATTTATGGTTTGTAGTCTATATAATCTACATAAATATTGTCTATATTCTTAGGTCGGTGAAATATTTTCGCACTTACCGCATTATCGGAGGGTCGCGTCTTCTGGAGGTAGGGCACCAGCCACTTTTGCTGGAAGTAGTCGGTGCACGCCACATCCATGTTGGTCTGCTGCCAGGCGAGATACTCGTCGACACGACTGCGGCCCAGGTGACGGTGCGGATACCAGTGCTCCGGCACTAGCTTCTCGCGTGCCAGATGGCGGAATATGGCCACGCTCTCGGACAGCGGATAGCCGTGATCGGTGATCGCGGGCAGCTTGCGGAAACGATTGACTTTGTCCCGAAACTCTCCCGTCAAATGCTCACCTATGGAAGGGAATGAGTCAATAGATCTTACAGTCTATTATTAAAAACTGTCTAACGCTGAGTCATAGGTCATGAGATCTTACACAACGATTATCTAAACTGCAAGCGATGTCTACTGCTGACACCTAAGTTAGTTCAAACTAGCATTGTTTGTTCACTTGAAGAATATATGTATGTATATTATATAAATTTATATACATATATGTTTTTTTTTTTTTTTTTTTTTTTTTTGTAACAGCTCTGTTTGTAGAGTTTCGGGCCTCGATTAGTTTAACGACCATTAATCTGTTCAAGGCAGTCCGCTCTATGGACAAACGTGAGTTGGCCAGATCTCGACTGCAGCTTGGCCGGGCTCAATGCACTGGCTCGGGGCCAGTGGCCAGTCGGCCGAATGCGAGATGTCGCTCGCACGCTTACACTATTGAGCAAAAGTCGTTTGCATTTCGATTTCGTACGCTCCAAAGTCCACTCAGGTTCAAGTTTTACTGCACTTGCCGCTGCGCCAACTGGCGGAAGCCGGTGAGTTAATCCGCAATTTGCATACAGCTGATGCGGATACGTGTACATACATATGTATATGCATGCATCTATAGATCGGGAAGTTCGAAATAGCTGACTACAACAATAACTCTATTATATAAATGCATCTATGCACATATGTATACACCCAGGTATATGATATGTACGTAGATGTGTGTGTGTCTCAGCTCTAATATTTCACTTAACAAGTCGACAGCATTCAACCTTGACCAAGTCAATAGCTTCAACTGCGGCTTCTGCTGTGTTTGGCTTGTTTTTCGCAAAGACGAAAACACACACTGCGCAACACAGTTACAGTTATGGCAAAGAGTTATGATATGCATATTACAATTTCCTGATAACCATGCATATTTCGATTAACAGATTCGTTGGACGAGTTTTAGCTCATGTTTTCAGATAGATTCCACGTGCTTCTCTTTCTTTCAGTGCAAACACGACTGTACTTTCTGCTCCTTTGCTAGCCATCAATTCCAATGATCGATTATTATTTGTTTGCTGATAACGATACCCAATTGGCGTACAAACTAATCGAAATCGATTTGCTAATCAATATTCAAACTGTGCATTTTTGGTATTTATATAACCAAATGTGGGCGTGGGATGTCATTAGACGAGAACTTATTTGGTAGTCAACCATCTGATAACACACAGATTGATATTGGCCGTATCAGTCATACTCTAGAACATGCCCTACGTACTGAACTACTGCAATGATCTGGCCCATAAAAAGAATTAAGTCTAAAACATGTCGAAAACAAGCTCAGTTTTATTGCTATCAATTTGCTTAAAAGAGATTGCAAACAAACAACAAGCGAGACAAATATTGAATATCCATTGGAAGAGCTATAACCCTCTCTTCATCAGGCAATTTTGCTAAACAGTGTAAACAGCACGCGCCCGCTAATAAACAAATACATTTGATTCTCTTCTGCCCTCTGCCCTCTATACCCTGTACCCTAGCTGCACAATGTAAATATGGGCTTTGGAGTCAGAATGTTACGATAATATCCAACCATCAGATCTAAACTAGAGAGAAAGAGATCTAAATGAAAGGAATGAAATGTTTATTATGAAAAGATGCCATGCATATCAGCTTAATGCCAACTACAGGGTATATTCTAGTCGGGGGCGGCTTTGCTTTGAGCGGCCCAAACTTGTTTTCTTGTTTATCATTTAAATATTTTTTCAAATATTGCTGATTCTATTTTCATGCCTCGGCCACAAAAGCAAACCTTGCAGCTGCGTGCGAAAAGTTCGTTGTAGATCTACGATTTGACCATATTAACACCGATATTGCCGATATCTATACATACATACATACATACATATATACATACATACATACTTGCATATAGACTGCGCAAAAAAGGTAATTACTGCAAAATTAAACTAAAACAATTAGCGCATATCTATTTATATAAGCATTGGGCCATCTATACGAGCCATGCATGTATTTGAAGTAATTTCCTTCTTCTAGTTTGCCGATTCGACCATATAGATAGTGAATATACATACATACATACACATATTGCAGTATATGATGATACGAACGAACTGTAAGACATCTTCGACCCCATTAAGCTCATACTAGCTACATACATACATATGTATATGTATGTATACCTATATCTGTGTATACATAAGTTAGTCGGCATTTGATTCTTTATCAGTATCAAGCGACGAGTCATTATAGACTTGTCATTCCTGCCTGTTCTTAGCAACGCTTATCACCATCGGATAACTATGCCATAGGAACAATCTATGGAGACTAAATATAGAAAGAAATTCATTTGTTTTCCTTGACTTATCAAAATAAAAATATCTCATTAGTTTCTGAGTCCTACATATACTTATATCATGTTTATTAAATTGAATTGATGATTAACAATCTAATTTAATGACTAAGGCAAATCGAAATTCTCATGTTTTTATATTTATTTTGTTTTTACTTTGTTATTCATAATGGTTTTCTGTAACTGCACTTTAATAAATATGTAACTACTTGCAAAATAATTGAAATGTCACGTTTTAGCGTTTGTGAAAGACAGAAATTATATCAAATATTTTGAGGGATTTCAAATCTGATTTCTAATTATATGTATATAAACATAGTTCAAGTTTGAAGTATTCCAAATCTGATTTCTAATTGTATTAAAAATATACATGTTTATTATTGATATATAATTTATTTGATATATTAATTTATTATTATACATACATATATAGTTGTACATAAGTCCGAATTTATATTCAATATTTTGGAGTATTTCAAATCCAATTTCGAACTATTCAATGAACTATTTCCAAGAACTAAAATAATCTGTCTGATTTACAAAATTATTTTTATTACTTTTATTTATTTTTATTATGATCTCATTAATATTATTATTATAATATGTGGTACATATTGTTTTTATAGAAGCCTATCTATCAGATATTACCATACATATGCATTTATTTACACACGTATTGCACTTTCCCCTTCGATAACTTGATTAGCTGAATTTTAAACAAGTGGAAAATTTTTGGAAACGCTCAAAAAAAAAAATTTTATATTTGAAAGAGATAGAAATAGACTTGAGTGCATAGACACATGCAATACATGCATGCATCTGCATATGTGTGTAGTTGTTTGGGCTGTATGTGTGTATGTGTGTGTGAATGTGGAAACAACCTTTGGGCTTCTGCGCGAGCTTTTGAGCACGTACTCAACTTACCTTTGACCATTGATATGGGTATCGCCTCGAATGGAATCTTGGATGCCTCCAGTAGTATGTAAAGTGATCGGCTAGCCTGATTAAGGAAATCGAAATAGAACTTTACCGGCGTCATTGTGTTGTTGGTCTTGTTGCTGTTCGTTCTATGATTTCTTTTTGTCTATGACTCGACTTTTGCTTTGATCGGTTTCACTAAAGCGCGTCCACCAAGAAGGTCAATTTCAATTTCGAATACGAATAATCAAAACAACTTGAATCGGAGCGGAGCACAAGAACGAACAAGCGCCTAGTGACTGACTAAATGTTTGTTTGACTGACTGACTGACTGACTGACTGTCTATTTGACTAGTGTGTGTGCGCAGCAGGGCAGCAGCTGACTGGTCAATCGCTCTAACTGCCGTTTTTAGACTGAGCTCAAAGCGTCGGCGAATGCGACATTTTAAACGCGTCGCAGCGCATTGGCCGTAGTAGCAAAGAAGCCAGCGCCAACGGCAACGCCAACGTCGCTGCAATCACATAGCCGCTGTCCCCGCCTTTGCGGCGGGCGGGCTGCGCCTGCGCTGCCAACGGCCGCATTCGCATGTGTGTGAGTGTCGCTGCGCATGTATTGAGAGAGGCAGCGGTGAAGCTATTGAATGAACACATGCGTGGCGCAGCTGCTGAGGCGCAGTCGTGTCTCTCTCTCTATGAATATGTGTGTGTGTGTATAGCTGTAAAGCACGAAAGAAGAGAAGCCGGTCGTCGCTTGCTTGCTTTGCCTGCTTTATGTGCCCTGCACGCCAAAAGAGCGCCAAGCGGGTATGCTTGACTATGTTTGCCCATAGCTGAGTTGTGTATTATAGAAAATGATCACGAACTATGTCCAGAGCGTTTACATTGCACTGTAACGTATAAAAGAAAAACTCTATTTTATCTATTACTTTTATAGCTGCTGCAGCCCACTACATGTGTGTGTGTATGTGTGCTTGCTCGCCACACAGGGTATCTAGCCGGTCATATTCGATAGCTCAGACCACTTTTACTTGTTTGTTTTCGTTTGGCATTTTGTTGTGTTCGCTGCTGTTGTTTTCTGTTTCTGTTTTATTATTAATTGTTGTTGTTGGCGGTGGTGTAGCGGTTGAAGCTTTTTTTACAATTTATGTACTTGTCTTGATTTTGCGGCGCAGTTAATATACGGCGCTGTGCACCCTACGCCGATTGACGGCCAGCATGATTGACAGTCATTCATAGACTGCAGAAAAAGGTGTGGTGCGTACAAATGTCGTCATATGCACACATACACACATACACATGTATGCACATATATATATATGTATATGGGCTTAGGAAAATAAGTGCTATGACACAATCCCAAAAAAAAAAAATTGATTGCAACAATATTTCATTTTATGTTATACAAATATTAAAATTGAAATTACAAACAAATATTTATATAATTTTATAATAACACCCATTTTCTCACCACACTTGGACTTGCATTTTCACTCGCTATTATTTGTCAATTTCTTAATTAGTTAAATTTAAATACCTCTCAATTAGTTTGGTTCGCACACAAAACACACGATCGAGCGTCGATTAGAATTGGTGACATCACAACTAATTATTATATTTTTTATTGTTTCATTATCAGATAGAGCACTTAAATTTCACAGCACTGGACAGCATTTTGTAGCGTGATTTGATTTTTAATACCTAAGCGGAGGATTGCATGTACATACATACAAAATGCGATTAAAAGAATATTTGTTTTGAATCTGAATACTAGATAAATATAATATTGCATGTCTGTATACATACATTTATTCATATGTACATATGTATATAAGGGTTTCTCTCCCCATGAGCTCCCTTACAGATCGAAACAAAACTGTTCTCAGCCATACAAACCTACTAGAGGTCAGAATTTGAAAGTCATTCTAAAATATTTTTGCCTAACTAAATCGAATAGCTTAATTGACATTGTGTATGTGTACGTATGGGTGCATGTGTATACTCTGGAGGGAGCAAAATGCGACAAACAACGCTGTTATATATGTACATACTTATACCCTGTATATTTTGAAGTGAACAAACTTGCATATAGAATTGAACATGATTTAACAGCTAATGGAGGCGATGTTAACAAACATTGTTAACATTACGTAATATGTGTTGCAAAACGTAGCATTATTGATCTCTTAAGTTTCTCTGAATTTGTTTATACTTGAGTGCAATTTATATGAGATATGTACATATGTATATGCATAATAATACGAAAATATATGTATGTATTAGACAGCTACATTTAAGCTTTTCCTATACCTACCTATCATTCTAGACAGCTTGATACTAATAGCTGTTCAATAATAATTATGTTTTTTAAGACATGCGTGAAAATAACGAAGAGGTCTGTTAAGATTAACTTATACTTTGCTGGATATCTTTCACGTTAAGCAAGTACAGAGTATTTGTTAGTCGAACCTTTTCTGCTTTGGTTTCCATCCTTGTTTTCTTTTTGGCCCGATCTTTGACTATCTACGATAAGACTTTGCACTTGGCACAAACTGCCATTGGCAGTGCGATTTCGTCTGCTTTAGCCAGTTCTTCAATTAATGCGTTATCATTTTTAAGCGATTTGCACTTGCAAATGCCTCAATATACGTGTATATATGTACATATACATACGTAGATATGTATATGTATGTATGTATGCAATATTTGTTATTATTTTAAAACGTTTGTGTATTCATTTGCTGCCCGTTATCTTGTTTACCAATAACCAAACACAATTTAAACAAAAACCTTAACAGCAGACAAAGGTAAGCTGAAGTTTCTTCGGCTGATAACGGGACAAGAGACTAGAGAAATGCATGCACGCACACACAGACACGTGCGCACTGGAATGAACTCATGCATATACATACATACATATGTATGTATGTATGCATATATGTATGGATCTCAAAGCTTGCGAAAATTGAACATAAAGTGAACCAAACATAGCAGCAATAGAAAACCGAGTTGCACAAATATGCAGACATACATATATACATACATACATGTATATCTGTATGTATGTACAAGTATGCACAGACTATGTAACTATGAAACCGTAATCCGTTACATTAGAATTTACATAACAGTAGATAAATAGCAAAAGTCAGTCCCCTTCAAGCAATGAGTAGCTAACATATGTACATATGTATGTATGTATATAACATATACATACATATATGTATACATATTTACACCAATTGAAATACTATATGTATATATTAATTTGATTTGGTATCAATACAACAAATATCATTGGGAAATATTTAGAGGTAAGATTTGCATTTTTCTTTACAGAGGAAAAGAATTACAAACAAGTAAGAAAGCTCTAGTCGAGACTGCTCGACTAGGAGATCCCCTGAACCCTTCGAGCAACTGATATTTCAATAATAATTCGCACATACACACGCACACACACATACGCAAACAAACAAACACAAGCACACACACACACGCGCACATATACAGGCGATTGCGCTTGG